>JBAMBO010003040.1:0-26982 GCA_037044535.1 Lordiphosa magnipectinata
TGCACAAATACATGAATAATTGAACATTTTAAGCTTAATTACTCAATAATCACATTTTAAAGGGAAAATTATCAAAGTAATTGTGAAATTACATTTTGGAATATTCACTGAATAATCGTAAATTTATGTAACAATTACGATTATTAAAAAAAGTAATTAAATACGGAAAGTAATGATTACATTACAGATCTGTTGGGTACTCACTGTCTTTATCATTGACCTTGCTGTGCTTGTCGAAGACCACCAGCATAAACTCATTGCTGGTATGGACCTCGTCATGCTTCTCTGCTGGCCTGGAGAAACGACCAGTCCGTGGTGGCGATGGCGATGGCGTTGGTGATGGTGGAGCGGGCGTTGCTTCTTCTGGTACAGTAATTGCAGGCGTTGGAGGCGTTGGAGGAGCACTTATCTCAATGGTGGGCAATTTTTCGTTTATCACTGCCGTCGCATTAGCAGCCACGGCCCAAGCCAGTGTGGGCACATTCCTGGCTGGACTCAGCGCATGTCCGGAGTAGCGTCTGACATTTTGGTTAACTCCCAACTGTACCGGTTCAGCGCTACGTTGTAGAGCAGGTGTAGACTTTATGGGTTCCGGTGGTGTAGGACTTTTGCGAAGTGGCGGTGGCTGCCGTTTCAGGGGAGGACTCAAACTACGTTTGCGATTGAGAACAGGTTCCGTTTTAACAGCTGGTGGTGTTGGCGGAGTGGGTAGAGGTTGAGGCTGAATGCGAGCCGGTGACTTATCTTTGGGACCTGAGCTAGGCTTCGGATTGAACAGTTTAAGTGGTGTTGCTGGTCTCTGTGGTTTCTCGGCCAGGGCAGTTGTGGTAATCAGCGTCAGATTTAGCTTGGGATTTGAGCCTGGTTTCAACTGTTCGGCACTGCTCAATGAGGGACTTTTGCGTACATCCATTTTCAAGGCCTGATCTGAGGTACCATATGACATCTCATGATGCAGCTGCTCGTTGTCGATGAGTTGGGGCTTTGGTTTGCGTTTAGTGGTGGGTGATTGCTTGGGCGACATGCCAGTAGAGGCATCCGCCTGGGGACGTGATGGCGACAGAGTCTTGCGACGTGGTGGGACCTGCACGGCTCCCGCCTTATCCTTGTCCTTCTCCTCGCCAGCGATTTTCGTGGCCGACTTGGGTTTGGTTATGCCCCGCTTGGGATCAGGTATGAAGAGCAATTCCGATTCCTCCGAAGGTTCACTTAGACCATAGGGATTTTCGGCCTTGACGCGAAACTTGTACTCCGAACCCTCGATCAGATCGTGCAGCGTGGTACTCAGAGCCCGTGTGGTGGCCGCCTTAAGCCAGACATTCCAACCCATGCGAAAGTATTCCACAATATAGTTGCCTATCTTGCAGCCACCATCGTCTAGGGGGGCCGTCCAGGACAAGGTGGCCGATTTGCCAAAGGACATGTTAAGACTCGGCGCTCCGGGCGGATTGGGACGTGCTGTGACGGTCACAAGGAACGAGGTGACATCCTCGCCCAGTTTGTTCCAGGCACGGACCATATACTCCCCTCGATCCGCGCGCAACACATTATCGATCTTCAGTAATGAGTTCTTTTCCGTGTTGGTCACCTCAAAGCGTCCACCTGGCGCTATGACCTCTCCCTCATGCAACCAGGTAATGGCCGGCGGTGGCTGTCCGGCTACCCCCACTTTAAGGCGCAACACCTCATCCGCCTCTACGATTAAACCGTCCTCGTAGGTGCGCGGCAAGCGTATTTTAGGTGGTGCCTGCACCATTAGTCTTGCCTTGGTGACCACATGACCGGCTCGGTTTGTTGCCGTGCACTTGATCTCACCCTCATCGGTTAGGGCCACCTGATGGATGATCAAAACACTGGCTTCGTTTTCGTTGACAATTTTGGTACGCCGACTGCTGAAGATCTCGTAGCCATCCTTGAACCAATTGATCTCCGGCTGCGGTTCGCCCAGAATACGTACTCTGAACTCTATACGCTCATCCTCCACCGCATCCATATCGGTTAGTTCATCTAGGAACCTGGGCACCGTGATGGCATTCCGTTGTAGTGTAACTGTCAAGGCATCCGACAACTCGCTAGCATCGGAACGTCCCACTATGTTCTCCGCAAAGCAACGGAACTGATAGCGCCAACCCGGCTCTAAGCCACTGATGCACACCTCACAAATTGAAATGGGCGTGGGAGTGGCCCTTACCCAATGCGGCGAACCCATGCGACGATGCTCCACGGTATAACCAATGATGGGCGAGCCTCCGTCCAGCAGTGGACGTTCCCAGCGCAGGTTGACAACATCCGGCTGCTGCTCGGACAGCGACAAAGGCGTCAGTATGGGTCGACCCGGCGGAGAGGGCCGTTCTGAAAGCACAACAAACGAAAATGCACTCAATTTAATTCTCTCTCTCTCTCCCTAAAGCGTTCGCTCTCTTTCTGTCCCCCTCTCTCCATTTCAAAAACATTACTGTGTAGTTTTTTTTTTTCGAAATTTTTTTAGGCCAAACATTCACACTGATGTAGATGACGGCGCAACCACTTGAGTGTGCGAGTTGCTAAAAATAGACAAATTTCTAGCGCTCCCACCATCTATGTGGGCTATGTCTGGCCATTATGGCCCCTTAACTGTTTTCCAACTTGCCTGCTGACTTCCAGTGCACATTCTTCTTGGGTCGCCCACTATGTGTATGGGTTTGCAGTTTGCCCGGCTGATTGCCCATAATTTCCAAAAATTTGAAATATTTGTTTAACCTATTTGCAATTTGTATTAGTGCACATATGTATATATATAGAAGTTTCTATATATAGTCAGGCACAGGCAGTCGTAATTTCACTTAAAACACACGCAAATGGTTCGATTTTTATAAACTTTTCTCGAATTTGTTAAATTTTAGAATTGTAATTTTCGTGCAAACGTAGCCATTTTAACGGCGCGTTGAGTAATCCGTTAGCCCAGCATTTTCAGCTTTTTGTCGTCGATCGCGAGGTGTGTGAGGTGAGGATGCGAGAGAGAGAGTCGGAGGATTTCTGCTTGTTTGAAATGTCAACGACGACTAACGGCCAGAGCTGCCATCTTAAGATAAAGTGAAACTAGAGATGTGCGTGAGCGCTATTTTTTTTCTGTGAAAATATTTCGGGCTGTTTGCGATGATAGCTGATCCATAAGATAATTATAATAGTGGTATTTGCAGAGAGCGATTTAGATTTGATTTAGATTTCGTCCAACAGCATACAAAATGCTCTGTGTGCCCAGAAGTGTGAGGAAATATTGGTCATACGAAAAGATTTAACGAAGCTGATTTAAATTTGATTTAGATTTGATTTCGTTGTGAGTGTGGTCTTGTCTTGTCTTCTCTTGTTTGTTTACATTCTGGTGTGACTTTAATATATCGACCTAAGTAAGTTATCTGGATTTCAAGTCTGAATAATGAAATAATTATTTATTTAATGCCATTTAAAATACATACGAGCCACTTTTAAAACGAAAAGCAAAGCTTCCGAAGTCAGTACATACTGTATGTCAAGAAAGTGTTTTGAAACAGGAATAAAATACACATATTTCACTTAATTTGCCAAAGAAGGGGTTTTCTTTAAATGGTAAATTTGTTTTCTTTTGTTATTCTGATTCTGTATCGTTCCTAGAACTAGTAAGCAAAAGAAAGTAGCCAAATCCATCTAGTTTTAACCTGCCTGAAACTGTCTTCGTCCAAATATGGGAGCACTTGATTGGTAAATTGGGTGTATTTGGGACAGAATGCTTAACGTTCGGGATTTTTAAATTATTGTGTAAATTCTTTTTAATAGTTATAGTCCTTTAATAGCATCTCTCACACACTTATAAATAATAATCAAATTTTACTATTTATTATATTAAATACTCGTGAGTATGATTTTAAATGACATGCACATCTCTAATCATTCAATTTGCCGATAGTTGATGTAAAATCCACATTCGGCCGCTTTGGTCACACTAATCCAAACAAATCAACAATTGTTTATATATTTCATATCAAAAAGACGTAAGCGTATGCTTTAATTTCCATTATGGGCGGATGTCGTTGCATATTTCGTGACTGCTCTGTCAGCAAGCACTCCTGTCCAAAGATGCACTTCTTCTATTTGCCCGTACGTGAGCCCAAGCTACTGGAGACTTGGTTGCGAAATTGTTCAAATGAAAGGATGTTAAATGTGGAGCCGAGCAAGTTAGGAAATCGAGTTGTGTGCGCCCGGCACTTTCGTTATGAATGCTTTATGAACTACAAGATGAATCGCCTGATGCCCACGCACATGAAGCCAACACCAACGCTGGTCCGAATAGACAAAGAGATGGCCTGGGATTTGGAGGATCTCGATGAGAATGGTGACGCTAGGCTGGTCAAATTGCCACCACCCACTGGTCACTGGATACCGCCCAAAAATTTTGAGTGTCCTCTAAGTTTTGATGAAAAGCCATCGTATAACAAATATTTGTTTAAGAAACTCACACCACCCAGACCATTGGCAGCAGAACCTAAAGAACAGGCCATCAAAAGGAGGAAAGAAGAGAAGCAAGCCGGGGAAGCGATAACAGTTGTTCTACAAAAGCAGGAACAGAAGACGAGCATTAATGGGACATCCAAAATTATTCCGAAGACGCCGAAGACAAATAAAAAGCGAATAGAGGAATCGGTATTCAAAATTATTGAAATGCCTGAACAGGAAGCGGAACCGAACTTGGAGAACTTGCCACAGGATGCAGAGTTGAGTGTCGAGGTAACTGCTGTGATTGCTTCGATAATGCAAACACCTTCGTTACCCACACAGGAGGCTTATGATGAGTTGCAGCAAAAGTACGGCCAACTAAAAGAGAACTTTGATCGACTCTCTAAGGATTATGATCAATTACAGAATAATTATTCAACTTTGTTGAACAAATTGAAAGATATTCAACAAAGTTTCAGTACCTGAAACGCTTTGTAGTTTAAATATAGAGATTGATTTTAAAGAGGTTAAGCACTTATATTTAAAATAAATAAAATTAAATTTAAAAATTAAGCAATGATTGTAAAAAGTACACTTTTTAATCATATCTTACACAAAGAGCACTCCTTGTGCACATGGGTAGGGTCTTGTAATGTAATGGGCTGATTCTTAGTAACCCTTTGATACGAAAATATTTATTTTATACTCTGTACTTTCAGTCTGTAACGATGTACGCCCCAATATCTTTTGGGTAAGCTTGAAGTATCACGTTCAATTTGATAGCTAACCTGTAATTGAAAGGGATACTCGACTATTGACAATATCTTTTGCCTTACGAGTCTTGCAAAGGCCTACAAATTTACGCACTTCAAAGACTTCAGATTTACCTCCGTGCCATCTATGAACTTATCTCATTCAATCTGGTTCGTCCAACGTTCGCCACAGAGTCTGCTGGCATTCGGACGCATCAGACCAATAGAGGTTCTTCTATAGACTCCAGAATAGCACGACAGATAAACAGATAAAAGCAGGTTTACGTCAAACCCATAAATAAATTAATAGAAAAACTGATTAAATGCAGGGCTGCAAACTGGAGTCCGACCTATTCTTACTGTGAACCAAACCTGGAACATAACCAAGTGTGAAAAACTAGCTGATTATGAACCTGTTCCGAACCCAAAGCTGTCTTTTGACTTGTCATATATCTCTAAATAGTCGGTTGTCTCTAAAGCCTAGTACTGAGGGCGTTCGAATTTCCCTTCCGTCACAGTATTTCATATAATTAGAAACACCTTAGCTTTGCTTTGATGCTCATGTGCTTTTAGAAAGTGTTTCTATTTATGTGAAATACTGTGATGAAAGGGAAATTCGAACGCCCTCAGTACTACGCTTTAAGAGAAACTTTTTTTAAAAAAAAAACAGCACAATAAAACTGTCTACACTTATCCTACATATATCTCTAAAGAGACTATCTGACGATAATGTAATAGCAAATCAATTATCTCTAAATATTTTGAAAATTTAGCCTTTGATGTAAGAGATCAGACTCTAAGTGATAAGAGATAGTATTTTAAACACAAAACGACGAAGTAAAGCTTACATGGCAATTGCCGTCTATCAAATCTTCATGATAATCTAAACTCAATTTAAAATTTAGTAAATTTCGCGATTTTATCGACTTCGATCTTTACCATCCATCTTTTCATCCGTGTTCATAATAATCATAACTCATACGAAAATTATTAGATTTTCGTTATTTTTTTTATAGAACTTTTGATCTTTGCCATCCGTTGATTTTCCCGTATTCATAATAATCATTACCCATTATAAAATTTGGAAAATTTCACAATTTTTGTTTTGATCTTCCTATTTACTCATCTATTTACCGGTCTACTTAACCGTCTTCATGACAATCACAACTCATATGAATTTTGACAATTTCGAGATTTTTTTTGACAATTTAAATACACACAAATATATTCATAAAAATTGGTCGAGCCGTTTAAACTGTGATAAATTTCGAAAAAAAACCAGTTTCAAAACTGAATAATCGTTTCGGTTACCGGTTTCAAGCCGGTTAAATATATATTTAAATTTAAGGGGGAATTCTCCATGTTCAAAATTATTATTTTTCGATTTTTTTTTTGCATTTCTTTATAGCTTTGATATTTGAGAATATCGGCCCCAGAAGGATTTTTTGAAATTCGAAATACTTTAGAAGATATAGCATTTTTTGTCGAGCAATGTCTTCGGTAAAACGAGTCATTTTTGAGTAAATAAATTTCGAGTAAATAAAGCTGAGTAATAACGGCTGGTTCTTGAATTTGAATGGTAACATGTTTGTCGCCTCAGATCGATATTGATTATTAATCGGTAATTATCAAAGGCTATCCTACTCAAATGCTCAGGCTGCGAAACTAGAGCTGCGGCCGCATCTAAAGAAGGCTGAGTGTCACGCAGAGCAGAGAGAGCTGCTGCTGAAAACATTTTTTTTGAGAATGAGGAAGGTCCGCTGTATGCAACTGGCATCGCCGACTAATATCTGTAATATTTTTGGTTACTTTCAAAACAACTTTTTCGGACTGCTAAGCCACTTTTCTACTAAACCGATTTTGATGAAACAAAATGCCATCGACACAGAATTATCACCATTCTCTGCATTTTTACATTTTTGATTTATTTTTTGTTTTGCAAAAAAACTACTTCAAACTTTAAACGGAATCACGTTTTTCGAACTGCCGGCCATGATATCTCCAGTTACACTGAACCAATTTTAATGACACTAAGTGAAATCGACGCAGAATTGTCACCATTCTGGTCTGAACCTCAATCATAAATCGATTTTTCATTTTTCAATGGCCGCCATTTTGTTAAAAAAAATCACAAAATTTTTTTCGTGGTTCTGACCAGAATGACATATATTCTGATTATAACCCCGTTTTTAATTTTCATTTCAGACAACCTGGAGACGAGAAATCATGGCCGCCAGCAGAATACCTTTTTTTTTTGGACCCCCCACTTTGACGGCCGAGAACTTTTTGAACAGCCATCATATCGAAGCATAAAATTTTTTTTATTTACTTTAATCTGTTTGTAACACAATAAACAAAACAAAATTGGGAAAACTCTTTGCGTTTTCAAGTAAGATTTTTTTTAAAAAAGGTAAAAAATACAGCCTCGACATGGAGAATCCCCCCCTTAAAAGAAATTTGATCATAATTCCGCTTAAAGTTTTTGCATGCAATTTGTTTCTTAATGGATTTTTTATGAATTTCACAGTTCGACAAAATCCAACTTTTTTTAAAAACCCGGCATGAGACCCTTAAATTATGATAAAAGGGACCTCTGTAAGCATCACCTCATACCCAGTTTTTCAAATAAAGCCTCGGTTCTCCAACTTCCTTTGTGAATCTGAAAACACAGTTCGGTCTATTTTTAAGTCTAGCTCATAAACCATATGGAGTGGTTCGTGGGTGAATATAAAATTGGTACTCCAATACGCGGTTTTTTGGCTGTCGAGTACCATCTCTTAGGGAAATGCAATAGTCCATTATACCATCAGAATTATTGATTTTAATAAAAATCTACCGTGCGCTTTTAAAGATATTCAAGATTTAAGGTTTAACTCCTTCTGGAGGTACCTTAACCAATTGTACGATTGAAGTACATTTTTTGTATGGCGTTCCCCATGACCCTGTCCACATTTGCTGAACTTTTCAGATTTTTATCTTAAACCCTTAAAAACTAAGTTACAATTGTTGTCGTTGTGTGTTGCAGGTACAAAAGTTCCCTTAAAACGCGAACCGAGGCTTTAATTGAAAAACTGGGTATGAGGTGATGCTTACAGAGGTCCCTTTCATCATAATTTAAGGGTCTCATGCCGGGGTTTTTTTTAGGGTTGTACTGTATTTTACACCAGAATATAGTCGCAAGACTAGAATAGAAGAATATTGCGACTGCAGCGGAGAGTGTGTCTGCAGACCGAGACCTATCGATTCGACGTCGATCTCAACATTTGGGTTTATCGTATTCGACAACTTGGCGAATTTTACGCAAGGATCTTGGTTAAAAGGCTTACAGAATCCAACTCGCTCAAGAATTAAAGCCGCCAGACTTGAATTTGTGCTTGAATTTCAGTCAATGGGCTCTGCAACTGCTCAATGAAGACGCGCTTACATTTCTAGGGAAATGGATACGTCAAAAAACAAAATTGTCGCATTCGGGCTGATGGGCAAACCGAAGAGACTCTCGAACTACCATTACATCCACAAAAATACACTGTTTGGTGTGGTTTATGGGTTGCTGGAATCATAGGTCCGTATTTCTTTGAAAATGAGGCCGGACAGAACATAACCGTCAATGGCGAGCGCTACCGCACTATAATGAAAGACTTTTTGTTACCTGAAATTGAAGCCGTTGATGTCGGCGACATTTGGTTTAAGCAAGAGAGTGCTTTGGCACACACCGCGCGCGAAACAATTGCTTTTGTAAGAAATTATTTCGAGTTCCGGAACTGTCGACTGGTCGCCTAGATCATGTGATATCTGATGATATATGGCATTAGGTGAAGTCAAAAGTCTTCGTCGATAAAACAGCTACGATTCAAGACTTGGAAGCCAACATTGCTCTCGTAATTCGCGAAATACCCATAGCAATGCTGGAAATAGTGATCCAATTTTGGTGCATCTGAATGCACCATTTACGGCGTAGTCGCGGTCGACATTTGAATGAAACTATCTTTAAAAAGTAAATGTCAGAGATAGTTCTTTCAGTCCATAATAAAGATTCCACCATCCAATTGCATTTTTTGAGTTTTATTTGTAATTTTAAACAAGTAAGAAAGTCGTTCAAGCCCGACTATAACATACCCTGTATCCTTACTACCCTCGCATTTGCTCACGAGTCAAGAGAGGCAATCTTACTGAGAGAGAAAGAAATTAACTGGCCGTTTTTGATCATATCTTGAGTATCGTTCATCCGATCTTTATCATTCATTCAGCAAATCGGTAAATAATTTTGACTACTAGATATCTCTAGAAGGTACGAACCATCTATCTACGAAACTGTGGGAGTTATGTTGATGCTGATCAGCAATATATTTTCTTTATATAGTCGGAAATGATTCCTTCTCCCTGTTACATACTTTTGCACAAACTTAATATACTCTGTGTACCTTTGGTACAGAGTATAAAAAAACTTTCTAATGGACAACTTTACTGTTGATGGACACTTTCCTTATAAGGAGCAATAAGCTATAGCGATGAGATGGATTTGGTGGATTAAAATGAAATGATTTTTGTGCGTTCCAGAGAAGATAATTAAATATTACAAATATCTTTTGTCTCATATTATTTTAAATACCAAACTGGATCCGGTTTTTACTATATCATAAACCTATGAACTCATAGTTTCAATTTATTGAAATTAGAGTCTCAATTTTTATTCAGAAAATGTATAAAAATATTTGATTTAAAAATTTGTTACACCATCTGCAGAGAGTGAAATTTCACATTTTTCATTTCTAAACATTTGTGATTTAAAGCTCCTTACCGAACCCATCCAACACCAATTTAGTTAATGGTTAGACAAATAAATGGAATCATAAATAAAAATAACAACTTTGATTTACTTGCCTTGACAAACACAACAAAGCAACATTAAATAAAGTGCACGGAGAAAGATAACCCTAACTGAATGAGAGACCACTTTCCGGTGCACTGAAGCATGAACCCAGAAAGGATGGGTGGGTAAGTGGAAACTGCGCATTAGCCTTGGCCGTCGAAAGCAAATGCGCAACAGCAAATAGAGAATTGTTGATGACAGCAAACTCTCATCGATGTCCAAGACAAACAGCAATTAGTATGTAGTTCAATTTGCCATGCCTTGTCCCATATGCTGGGCTGTTTCACACCTTTCCACCTGAGAAAGGACATTAAAATGACATTTCACGCCCAAGCCCATAAATGTGGCAATTAAAATCTTATTTTCGCTTATTACATTTGCCCCACACACAGCTGCAGCAGACGCCAAGGCTCCCCCCCAATAAACACGTCTAAAAAATGTTATGCCACGCCCATCGAACAAGAAAAAAGAAGAACGTTTGTCGCCCTTGGCCACCTGTTTCCGCGTAATTGAATCATTTTAGCGCCATTTATTTTGTTTCTTTTGGCAAGATTTTTCAATGCTGTGAGTGAGGGTGGAGGAGGGGTTCGGAGCGGGGGACTGTGACATTTGTAAAACAATTTCTATTTTCCAAATGAAATCGGCAACAACAGCAAGCAAGCACGAAGGGGGGGAACGGGACACATAAATAATAATGCGTTAAATTTATGCGTTGATTAATGTAAAGCAGTCAATCTCCCTCTCGAAACAAAACTTTTGGGTATGTTCCCGTTCTCAGGTGTTGCCAGAATGGAAAATCAAAAATCATGAGTTCATATGAATACTTTAAGAGAAATCTCATTTTATGTGTGAGTCATGAGGATGAAATAGAGCTTAGAATAAGTGGTAGTTTGTTCAAGGCTAGGAATATCCAAAAGTTTGAGGTGGAAATCAAGAGGCACAACACAAAATGAGCAAATTCCGAAAAAAATGTGTATTGTTTATTTGATCTGTGCCATTTTTAATCGTCCTGATGTAGAAAAAAAGATTTTTGAAAGCTCATCTTTGTTGTTTGTCTTTTCTACGAACTGAAAGATTTGTGGTTACAGTTATTATTATTAAGTCTTTTCTGAAAACATTTAATCGGAAATGAAATTGAAATGAAAGAAAATTCCAGAATTAAGATTATTCAGTTATAAAAGTTTGGACTGAACACGATTGGAGTGCGGTCTCATCCGGTTGTGCCATACCACTCGCTGGCGGCAAAGCGTCTAAGCTATAACTTGTATTGAATGGAAACTATTCAATGCAGTAAGCCGTATAATGCAAGGATATGGAGCAGAAATCTGGGGAGTAGGACACTTTACAGAATTCGACAGGTTTTCCTTTTAAAAAAAGTTCTATATTTGCCTGCTAGTACACCAAGTAATGCCATATCTCTTGAGACCGTTTTGGAGGATGGCCACCTGTATGCGCTCGACTTGCACCTGAGCTTTTAATCGCCTCCCACACTGCATTACCTGCTAATGGAAAAGAATATCTTCTGGGTAAGAAGTCTGAATGAATTGTGCAACCCGTTTCAAATAGACCGGAGAGACTCCTTAAGATCAGCACGGGAATGGAATTCTTTCCGGAAAACCATTCATGATGCCCTTAAAGCAAAAAGCAGTACAGACAAAAGCGACAGGTTACTAGCGCCACTCGAATTTACAAACACTTGGACAACTCAGTGTCCAATAAGTTCTAGTCTTTGCCAATCACCACAGCTTCCTGGCTTGATTCGATCTAATAAAACTGGGGTCTAACATTTACAACCGTTAGGTACATGTAGCCGGTCTCCTATGCAACACTAAAGATCTGGATGACCTTGAGCATTTCCAAGGAAGATACGCCATTTAAATAGAGCTATAACCGATATATGTAATAAGTAGTCTGGTATCATCCAGAGAGAGGATAAGTACTGGGTAGACCTGGTGACCCTTATTAACTAGCTTTAAAATATTGAGCAGCAATTTTAGAAGTCTTAAATTAGTCTTACATGCGTGCAAATGAGCTACACTTGCTAAATACGGATGAACCGACCGCCGGACTTTGTTTTATGCCCATGTTCTTTTCTATTTTTGTGTTTTCCTTTTTTTGTTTTTTTCGAAATAAAGCAAACTATTATTATTATTATTATTGAATTGAATTGAGCCATATGCCTAAAAATAAGAGACCATTTCTAATTCTCAAGTTCGAATTCCCTGGATATAAAAGAAGCATCGGAAATTTGGTGATAAAATATGTTTTTAGTTAAATAAAAATAGAAAAATGACATAGAATGGCAGAAAATCAAAAATGATTGTTACAGTCTTTACTATGCGATTTTTTCTCGAGTGTAATTTATGCCTTTAAAATGCAAAAACTTAATCCTCTTTGATCTAAGACTTATACCAATGTGTTCGTAAACCACAATCCATTTTTGCACTTATTTCCATCCTGTTATCAAATCATTACCGATAAATTCTGAAATCCAACTTAAGTTGTTCTTGAAACTAAAAGTTCTATAAAGAAAGATCGGTCAGTGGTTTTGCGTCCTCCCAATTTTTTAGCGATGACATAATAATTATACTCCAATAAAGAAACGTTTTACGCTCACTTGCCCTTCTCAAAGGCAAATGTGGAAACTTTGTCGAGTTTTCAATTTCTTTATTTTGAGAACGTTTCTCAGGATGCCATTAAAATGTTTGGGGAAAATACTCATTTATTTGATTTGTCCTGTTCCTTTTCATACAAATAAATGTAATCCACTTAAGCTTCCACTATCAAACGGTCCATAACCGAACCCGTAAAACCAGTTCGGTTTAGGTTTGTGGCTCAATTGCACCGAACCTTTTAAATTTTTAACCTCCCAAACCTGGTCCCGAACCGGACCTCTTCTGATGAAAAAGGTTCGTTTCAAAGAATATCTTTAGTCAGGTTTTTCAGAGTATCTAAATTTATCACAATATTTTGACCGTTTAAAAAATGCTTATAGCGCTGAATCAGAACATTACCATTTCAAAATTATATCCAAACTGCACATTACGATTTGGAGAAGGAAATAATGTCAAGTTGTTAAATGACAAATCAAATCCGTTTATTGATTAACATAGAAGTTGCGGCCCTGGTAGAGAACTAATGAATGATTACTATAACGAATGAGGTCCATTCGGGTATTGATAAACGTTTTTAATAGCTTCGTTAGCTGAAAGATTCCTTATCAAAATTATCTCAACGATATCATAATTCATGAACCAAGCTTCGAACCAAAACCTTAGACTCGATAAGTAAAGGAACCGGTTTGAAAAGCGAACCTAACACTTTCCAAGGGATTTGAACCCCCGGCCTGATCCTTCTTTGGAATTTCAGAGGCTTGAGCCTGGGTCAGAACTGCTTTCCTCATTAAATTTAATTTGAAGAGAAATGGATAACACAAGTACTTTTTTATTGTAAGATTATCAGGACATTATAATGAGGATCTAAAAACATAGGATGCAACATTTTCAAAGAGAATGATTTCTCGTTTTTCTATATCACACTCACACTACAAAAGATTTGCTGAACCAGAATCTTTTTTTGAAAGCATGCGATTTAACCAAATTAAGTAACGGTCCCCCAAAACTAAGTGCCAGCTTTGCAGTCTAGTTGTTGCTGGTTCTTTTCGGTTCCAAAAATATCGGTTCTCGGATACCGGTTTACAAAAAATATTCAAATATCGGTTCCGGTTCTGGCTCCCAGTTTTAATCGGTTCTCTTCGGTATACGGTTCCGGCTCTGGTTCCGGTTTGATTCCCTGATTAAAATACTTTTTATACCCTTGCAAAGGGTATTATAATTTTGCCCAAAAGTTTGCAACGCATAGAAATATTCATTTCCGACCCCATAAACTTTATATATTCTTGATCAGGGCGACGAGCTGAGTCGATTAAGCTTTGTCCGTCCGTCTGTTTCTACGCAAACTAGTCTCACAGTTTTAAAGCTATCTAGCTGAAATTTTGCACAGAGTCTTCTTTTTACTGCACGCTGCTAATATGTCGGAACCGACCGGATCGGATGACTATATCTTATAGCTGCCATAGGAACCATCGGTCAAAAAATGGGTCTTAGTGAGAAAAACTTTTTTGTTTTCAATGCTAGCGTCATAAAACTCGGTCATTATTAATATTATATGTATTCAAACAGATTTGCAAATTTTGGTCAAAATCGGATGACTATATCTTATAGCTGCCATTGGGCCGATCGGTCCGAAAATGGGTCTTAGTAAAAAAATTTTTTTTGTTTTCAAGCAAATCGTTCTTAAAGTCGGTGATTCTTAATATTAAACGCTTTCAAACTAATTTGAAAAAGTTGATCGACATCGGGTGACTATATCTTATGGTTGCCATGGGACCGATCGGTCGAAAAATGAGTCTTAGTGAGAAAAACTTTTCTGTTTTAAATTTTATCTTTCTTAATCTCCGCGATTGTTAATTTGATGTTTTCAATTTGGTCAAAATCAGATGTTTATCTGTGGGAAAATGGGTTTTAGTTTAAAATTTTTTAAGATTTTTATGTAAGCGTTCTTAAACTCTGACATTTCAATAACAGCATTTGCAAGGGTATAAAAACTTCGGCACAGACGAAGTTAGCTTGGCCTTCTCGTTTTTTTATTTAAATGATTTCAGGTGAACTGTTGAGAAGTTATGATTGTCTCCGCAAAGGTCTACTTGAAGAACAGGGGCTAATACTTATATCGATAACTTTTTATATAATTAATATTTTCTTTTCAAATTTGTTGTAAAATCAAGTTAAAACATGACATAACGATGAAGTCTTGTCACTTTTATAAAATAAATAGAATAAATAAATAGAATAGATCAATTCATGCAGAATCGTACTGGATACGAATGTGTTCTTCGGCTTTTAACTTAAAGCCCCTATTTTAATTCATTCGGCCCTTTTGATGACAAAAAGATTCGCTCGCATTCTTTAGTCGTTTCATAGAAATCACAACTCTTACCAATTCCGATCTGTATATATAGTACCTATGTATATGTAGAATCAATTTGTTACTTGATATTTTTTTAGCACTAACTATCTTAAAAAGGTAATCCTAAATATGATTTTATCGAAAATTTTCCGATGTCGGTATTATATAGATCTCACAATGAACCAGTGTTGAACCATATATTGATCCATATAGAGCTACATACAAACATCACTACTAACTGAAACTTGCCAGTGTCATTATATTTGAAGGCTCGAAATGATATGTTTTTGAATTCAAATAAATAGGGCTTAGGGCCGATTTCTCTTCTTACGGATAGTCACTATCTGTCATATTTTATTATTTATTATTTAGAAATTGTCCCTTAAACTTATAAAATATCATCAAATAATCATCAAATTAATAATGAAATAAAGTGAAAAAATCAATTTGATAAAAAGCCTCGAAATTATGCATTTTTTTGTGGGGTCTAGAAAGAACACTAAAACCCGAGTTATATTAAGAAGATTGCTTGTATAAGCCGAACCGAAAAGAGAGTTGGTAAGAAAGGACCGAACCGGACATAACTTCAGCATTGATTAGAAAGCTTATGATGGGGATTTTCGTCATTTAGTAAAACTATTTTAAATGCCGATTTGTTTCGCGAGTTTTCAATCTTATATTCTCCCATTAAACATGATTTATATGTTCGGTACACAGTCCCCGACCCGCCAACTAAATGCTCATCGTATTAATTGAATGACATCCCCCTTCTTTCAGTGCAAAATACGTAAACATTTAGCAAACCATTTATTTCATTATTACGCCTAGGGAAACCCAAAACACAGGAAAAATGTAACAAAAGTCAAATTGAAAAAGTCAGAAAAGTGTTTCCTGGGGGGTGGCAAAGTGATAGCCCACCCACCCACTGAGGGGTTGTCTAAAAAGCGGAACGGAAGCGGAAAGGATTTCCAACCCAAGTACTAGCAACGAGCCCACCACCAAAAAACCATAGACAAAAGGCTGACACTTGTGCCGCCGCCCTGTTAGTGTTTTCTCCCTCAAATCACATGCATAAGGTTTTTAAGTTTTTGTGCTTTGTCATACGTACGAGTTGTAAGTATGTAAGTGTGTGTGGAGGACGATCTGTAGATACAGTTGTAAAGATATGGTAACAGGCGCGTAATGTGACAGCATTGCCCAGCCAGCTATGAATGAATGTAAGTGAGGACGATTGGGGCAAACAGAAACGGTACACATGTTTGGGCGTTGTCAGTCAGGGAGAAGTAGTAGGGTGGCGAGCTATGACAGGGATTGGAGGGGTGAAGGAATTTTAAGAAAATTTGATGGAAATTTGCAAATTGTGAAAATATGATTTGAAATGATAAACAGTCTTGGAAAAGATCGGCATCGAAAATTCCAGAAACATCCCAAGAAATAAAGTTTAAGAATGATTTCCTTCAGCCTAAGTAGGAGAGCTTATAACCTCTATTTTATTATCACAATCCTCTCGAAACTATTTGTGCGCACCTTTTTCCCTTTCTAATTCTGGTCGCCTACCCTCCACCCTCTCGCGTTTCCATCTCCCCCTAATGTTATGTCAGCCACTTTTTGTTGACATTGCCGTCTTGTTTACACAAATGAATTTCATTTCCACATCAGCCCCACCTTCCCCCTTCGACCTCCAACCAAACAAATGTTTAGATATCATTTTGCGCAAATGGCCAACAATGAGAAAATGTCAGCCAAACTAAATGTTGGGTAAATAGTTGCCAATGTAATTGGATCACAGGCAACGTGGGACAAATTATTTACCTTTCGATGCAAGGAAAGTTCATAGAAAATTTAATTAAAGTACAGGTGACAATTCCAGCCATAAATCAAAGCTCTGCAGAAGGATCAGAAAGCCAACAACTGCTGCAAGTGTCAGCAACATGTGGCCAAAAAGAAGAAAAAAAAAATATTGAGCAAAATCCAAAATGAAAAGTAAGAAAAATAACAAAAAGAAAAAACTGTCGCACAACTCGCGACTTTTTGACATGGTCAAGTTTAATTGAAAAAATAATACAGAAAAATTTGCCATAAAAGAATGGGAGCAACTTTTAACCTCTCCGGCAGCTGCCGCCAAAGCTCATAATTAGAAATGTGGATAGAGGGAAAGCAAAATTAATTTATTCTTTTTTCGTGCTTTTTTTTTATTTTTTAATTGAAATTTTTCTGCAGATAATTTTAATAACCTGAAACCAAAAGGATGCGACGGTAATTGCCATAGATAAGCAAATGGTGGGTGGGAAAGGGTTCACTTGCTTTTTGTGTCTTTTATTCACAAATTTTACTTTATTTACGCTGCACGTTATGCTATAATTAATAATCTACGCTGAGGGTTGGGATAGAATGGAGAGGGGGTTTTTAAATGAAATCCCAGCGCAGGTTGCACGACAGTTGATTAAATTTGACACAGTTCAAGGTGCTTTATTTTACTTTATTTTTGGGTTAGAAAAAGGGTTAAAATTGTGGTTGTTTTTTTTTGTTTTTTTTTGGTTTTTTGGTGACATTTATGAGAGAGACACATGTGAGTCGAGGCAAAACAGGAGCTTAGGAGCGTCTTTAATATTGAGACGTGGTACGCCAAAGTAAGAGTTCAG
The DNA here is from genome assembly GCA_037044535.1 of Lordiphosa magnipectinata. Lineage (NCBI taxonomy): Eukaryota > Metazoa > Arthropoda > Insecta > Diptera > Drosophilidae > Lordiphosa > Lordiphosa magnipectinata. Next base: position 17,682 of record JBAMBO010003040.1, read on the forward strand.
TAGTGAATTCACTATACGTTGGATTACCTACTGATAGAATATTTGCGAGCAACGAACCGGTGGCTGTTGTGGTAAAGCAGGTGGTGTGAGAGAGGTCCTGAACTCGATCACGCTTTGGATCATCTAATGAAAAAGCTTTTCTCATTAACACACCTGGTCCCCTTTACCAGCTACTGAAGCATTGCTGTTCGGGTTTGGCGGATTAAGAGAAGTTCGGCTAGGCCCTTTGGGTTGTAAAGCAGTGCCGACCAAATAGAGAGGACAAAAAAGTGTCTCCAGACTACAGCCGTTTTACTTGCCATTCAGTGTTCACCGATTCACACAATCGTGAGTTCGGCTCGCGATTGCCTAAAAACACGACCGACTTCGGCTCCTGGTAGCTATGGCTGGCCGGCTCTGCTGTAGAGTTAAAAAAAGACAAGAGATGGAGATATAAAACTGTTTTCTGTTACCTTAAAGTCAGAGTTGATGTGTGTACCTATTAATATGATCAGGTGTGTATATAATACATAAATGCTATTGAATCCCTAGATGTAATTAATTTCGATACTCACCAACAATATATTGCGCTTTTGTAATTATAAAATTATTATTATTATTCACGGTAAATATATGGTTTTTCCTCAAAAGCCGAGATCGCACTGGCTTTAAATATCTTTCGTTTTCTCTCTCTCGTTTGGTCAACGTTCATCAATCGATCGGGGCTCACTTCGTTTTTCTACTTCGTGTTCGATCTCCACGACCATCTCAATGTTTTCCTATGTCGACACGAATTTTGAGTAAAGTATCTTGTTGTCACAATGAAGTATGTCTTTGTTCCAATGGATGGAGTCAACATGACTCAAAAAAGAAGTGGCTTTTCAAATTGTGCTTCTACGTTAAATCTTCTTTGGCACGACGCTGTGGTTACTGGAGGCAAAGTTGCTGAGCGCACAGAGAAACCAAAATTGGCTACACGTCGCCTGTAGAACGTTAATCCCTAACGAATCGCTTATCGCCCTGCTAAATTGCACACGCTAAATGTAGAATGCGGAATGCAACACGTGGCGTGCAGAAAAACTGCATGCAACATGTAGAAAAAAAATAAGAAAACTCCGCATTAAGAGCATTTAAATGCTACGTAGGCAAAGGCAGAGTCTACACGAGACATAAGACAATCAGCTTATTTCCAATTAACTTTTACATATTTTGCAGCAATCTGAATACCACACAAACGCTTCAGGTTTTCTACATTAACGTTCCGATATTGAAATCCTACATGAGGAAATTCTAAACGGAAAATGTAGCTCAAAGATGATGCATACACATTTCTACACGTTTTGACGGGGATTTCAAACCCATTACTTTTGTGTAGCTTTTCTACATGCAGCGTTTACTTTTCTTATTCCAACACGTTACATGCATGAAATCGGTAACCGCCCAATCGGACTTATGTGCATGCCAGAAGTACATATTTCATGCCTACTTCTCATGTGAGAAGGCATGAAAAAACCTGAGAGTTCCGCTTCGTTTTTCTTAAGCAACGCCGTAAGCTCAGGAGTTGTTGTAACCGTTAACCGTTTGGCTGACGTCACGCTCTTTTCTTCTTACGAACTCAGTATCTGAAGTACTGAAGTACAACTTTATATATCGTAGGTAGGAAGACATGAGACGTTGGCTGACGAACCCTTGACTTTTAGAGGCTCTTTGTATGAAATGTCATTTAATATACAAACCAAGAACTATTTTTGTCTACTTCTATTATTACTATTGATATTCGCCATGGTGCCTTTCATGTTGCTGATCTTAGCGATGATAGTTAGCGATTTGGTCTTTGAATGTGTTGTTGTTTGTAGTTTTTAAACAAGTGACCTGATTTAACGAAAACGAGAAGGCCAAGCTAACTTTGTCTGTGCCGAAGTTTTAATACCCTTGCAAATGATGTTTTTGTAATGTCAGAGTTTAAGAACGCTTACATAAAAATCAAAAATTTTTTTTAACCAAATCCAAATTTCGACCAAATTTCGCGATCTTTTTGAAAACATATAAAATGAACAATCGCTGAGTTCAAGAAAGATACAATTTAAAACAGAAAAGTTTTTCTTACTAAGACTCATTTTCCGACCGATCGGTCCTATGGCAACCATAAGATATAGTCACCCGATGTCGATCAACTTTTACTTATTAGTTTGAAAGCGTTTAATATTAAGAATCACCGACTTTAAGAACGATTTACTTGAAAACAAAAAAGTTTTTTTCACTAAGACCCATTTCCCGACCGATCGTTCCTATGGCAGCTATAAGATATAGTCATCCGATTTTGACCAAAATTTGCAAATCTGTTTGAAAGCATATAATATTAATAATGGCCGAGTATGAGGCCGCTAGCATTGAAAACAAAAAAGTTTTTGTCCCTAAGACCCATTTTCCGACCGATCGGCCCAATGGCAGCTATAAGATATAGTCATCCGATCCGGTCGGTTCCGACATATTAGCAGCGTGCAGTAAAAAGAAGACTCTGTGCAAAATTTCAGCTCGATGGCTTTAAAACTGAGAGACTAGTTTGCGTAGCAACAGACGGACAGACAGACGGACAGACAGACGGACAGACAGACGGACGGACAAAGCTCAATCGACTCAGCTCGTCGCCCTGATCAAGAATATATATAGTTTATGGGGTCGGAAATGAATATTTCTATGCGTTGCAAACTTCTGGGCAAATTATACTACCCTTTGCAAGGGTATAAAAATTTATTAATAGAAGTTTGGATAAATTAATGATAATGAGTTATTATTATATTATATAATATTATGGAGCGATGAAACCAAGATTAATTTGTTTGGGAATGACTGTAAAAGGAATGTTCGACGCCCTAATGGAAAGGAATTCCATCCACGGTTTACAAAAAAAACAGTCAAACATGGAGGTGGCAATATAATGGTATGGGGTTGCTTCTCCTGGTACGGCGTAGGTCCAATTTATCAGACATATTGGAAACAGTTATGGTACCGTATGCTGAGGAAAATATGCCATTACGTTGGGTATTTCAGCAAGATAATGATCCTAAACACACATCAAGGCTGTTATCTAAATTTTTCGAGGACCAAAAAGTTGACGTTCTGAAGTGGCCAAGCCAATCCCCCGACCATAACCCCATTGAAAACTTGTGGGGAGACTTAAAAAAGAAATTGGCAAAGCATTCATTTTCCAATAAACAAAAATTATGGGAAGGTGTCCAAAAACTGTGGTATGAGACACCAGTAGAGACCTGCCAGGCTCTTATTAAAAGTATGCCAAAAAGAATAGCAGTAGTGGCCAAAAATAGAGGTGGATACACTGGATACTAAGTTAGGAAATACTAATTTACCTAAAAAAAGAACACAAAATGGAAATTAAAATTTTTTTTCTTACCAACACATGAAGTGTACCTATTATTATGATCACACTGAAAACGTATCTGAAACACAAAATGATCTCTTTTATGTTATATTATTATTTTATGTTACAATTAAGTTTATTTTATTAAAAACAAATAGTTTAAGAACCAATGAGAACAAATTTTAAGTTTGAAACAATGAATAAAACTGTTATCTGTTACCTTAAAGTCAGAGTTGATGTGTGTACCTATTAATATGATCAGGTGTGTATATAATACATAAATGCTATTGAATCCCTAGATGTAATTAAATTCGATACTCACCAACAATATATTGCGCTTTTGTAATTATAAAATAATTATTATTATTCACGGTAAATATATGTTTTTTCCTCAAAAGCCGAGAACTGACTTTAAATATCTTTCGTTTTCTCTCTCTCGTTTGGTCAACGTTCATCAATCGTTCGGGGATCACTTCGTTTTTCTACTTTGTGTTCGATCTCCACGACTAAGAGAGTTGGAACCGTTTCACCATATGCTGACTTTAAGTTTTACGAATAGCTGAGAAAACAATGTGCGTGTTTTTCATACTGACAAATGGACTTATTTCATACCAAAAAATTATGTAGTGAGTATTTTCGTGAAATTGCATGCATTCAAATGTACTTATTTTGATAAACACATGCTGCAAAGTCCGACTGGGCGTTGAAGCGAGCTTTTTCCAGTGTATTAAAACTTTGGCACAGAAGAAGTTAGCTTTGCTTTCTCGTTAAATATGTTTGTTCTAAAAAAACTTCCACAAAAAATAAGACCATTTAGCCAAAAATGATCCCATCGCACACGCTTGTTGACGCACGTCGAATTCAGTTCTTCGCTCTCGCTGCCTATCGACATTGTAAATAGTGTGTATATGGAAATAAATAGTTTGCAAATAAAAGCCCTTAAACCGAGAAAAATAGCCGTTTACAAAGCTAAGAATAAACAGATTGAATTTATTTAGCCGTTTTTTATTTGGTGTAACTAGATTCTCGTTACTAAAAGCACCATCATTTATATTATTTCGATATTTGTCATAATTTGTGGAACTATTTTTAAGAAATTTTGTGTCCATACATTTTAGGTTGGCAATTTCGCATTGCATTGAAATATCATCAGGATAAAAAAACAGACAGAAATCCATTTATTTTGTATATAAATATAACACGTGTTTAGTTCTAAATCAAGGGGTGACTTCCTCATCAAAAACCTTCTCTATTTTTTTTTTAATCCCACGATTTTGTAAAATTCTTATCTCTAATGCTTTGAGATTTTACAAAAATACTTTTTGTCGCATAATTTACATGAACATTAAATGAACGGCAAAAAATTATTTGTAACCAAGAACCGCTTATCCACATGAATGATGAGGCGTCGGCACGCGGCAAACCGCAGATCGGGCCCGCCCTCTTGGCTTCTGTTCCGTTTTTGGTTTTGTGTGGATGTGCCAACAGGCAACTATTAAACGCTTAATGGCAATTTCATTGGAAATGGTATCTGGATAGCCGATATGCGAGTCCACATGTTTGTTGTGATTACATGAGAGTTGACACGCCGCTTTTCCGGCGTTTGTTGGTGTGGACACGTGACTTGGTCACGTGTCGCCAATTCGAACAATTTACCACAAGCAAAATGTGCTACAAGTTTGATGGTGCTTGGGTATACTCTAGCTGGAGGAGTGACTACATTCGGTAGGAAAGCAGGACAGAGTATTCGAAGACTGCAATAAGAACAAAAAATGTATGAACTAAGAATTATTTGTACACCAGGTAAAGGCCTATTCTCAGATGAGATAAAAATTTAGTTCGGCACTATATTTCATTTCAGGACTGCCGTTCAAAACCAATCAGATTTCAAACTGTACAAAATTGTTTCTATTTATATGAAATATAGTGCCGAACTAATTTTGTTTCTCATCTGAGAATAGGCCTTCAGTCAAAAAAAATTCTAGAAAAATGAGATCTTTATTGAAGTAAAATTATTTAGCATTGAGATCGAAGTATACTATCTATACTAGCAATATCAATCCAATAAAGTATGCAACTGAAAAAACTAACTTTTCTTTTACGCTATTACCCATACGATTGCCAACTGGTTTTAATCCCCCTATTTCACGAACAGATCGGGATTTATTTAACAATTTTTTGGGTTTTGAAGCAAGCTTCTTTAATGTATTTACATTTTAGGTTCCACAAAGATTACAAATTTGTATGGACTTAAATCAAAAATATTTTGGAATTGTTTTAAGTATGCAAATTCTAGTTTAAAAAGTAAGTCGGGATTGTTCAAGAATATTTCAACCTAAAGGTAAGGTCTTAAAGATATTCAAAAGATATCAAGACTTTCCTAATATATAATTGATTCGATATTGAAAAGGATAAATTCTTCACTTGAATTGAGTATTACCGTACTGTTTATAATTTGTAATTGCAGAACAGTGGGGGTTTTACGGCCGTTTTCCTATGTTGATGTTAATATTAAATTTTCCGTTGCAATTGAAAATGGAATCCAAATTGAGATTCGAATTGGACTCATGCCAGGTTCTTTATACATATGCATATTGTAAAACATAAAGAAAACTTCTTATATTTTAAAACTGCAAACATTTTGTCGTGTTTCTTATCTCTCTCGTCAAAAAGAGAGTTTGGCGATAGTTTAAGGGGAGAGTTTGGTAATAGTTTGGCAATTATACCAACCAAATACATATGGTATCGCATTTTTAACATACAAGGGATAAATTTTCGATATATTTTATTGGTTTTTTTTCATCTAATCGGTAAATTGGCTATATTTTCCTAAAAAATCGACTTGAAGACATGAATGCGATTCTTTTCTGGGCATTATCAATTCGTCTTAACTAAAATCAATCACTAAAAAGACCTGAGAGCGTTTGCAATTGGCACAAACAAGTTAAAAGTCATTTAAAGTCATTTGTGCGTCCCTTTGATTTCAAACTGCTGATACTTTTTATTTCTGTTTCGTAAATTTCAATTGCACTATTTATATTGGCTGAGTATGGAATTCGTTGTTGAGAATTATTGGTGTATGTTTTCAATACAAGTAACATATTAGATGCCTTGCCTTAGACGCACGGCGTTTAGCAGCCGTCTGAGGCGGCGTTCCAACAGTTTTTCAGCCCTGAGTTCGAAACCCCGCAGAGTAAGTAAAAATTTTTAGTATGTAAAAATACAAGTTTTATTTATTTGTTGTTTTTCGGAATAATAAAAATTAAAATTTTTATACTCCCACATAAGAGACTCTTTCATATCTTCAGAAAGAAACGATATCTTATCTCCAGAAGATACTTTTTCTTATCTCCAAGAATAAACACTCTTTTATCCCTTAGAAGACACTATTTCTAAGTGTTTCGAAGGGACTTTTTCTTATCCCCAGAATGAAACGCTTTCTTATCCCTGAGAAGAGACGTTTTTCTAACTCCCAGAAGAAACGATTTCTTTCCTACTATGATGAGAATGCGATTGCTATGCCATATCGCTTGAGTAAAGCGATACATACTAGAAGAATCGCATTCTTATCTTTTGCGATAAAAATTGTTTGCTGGGAACTGACTCAATTTTTTTTAGAGCGAAGCTCTTTTACGGACGTTCGACTGGGGGACTAAAACTGGAAGAATGTTGTCTTCGCTTTTGGGTACGCCTTGTCTTTGCATTTTGTTTTGCAAAGTAAACCGCTTTTACCATTTGCCGAAGCAACAGGTAGGTTGTGTGTTTGTGGGTGTGTGGAGTAGGTTGGTGCGCGGGTGGGAAGAGGGGTAACAGTGGGTTAAGAGTGACTTAATAGTGATTTGACAGTGACTCAACAGTGACTTAACAGTGACTTATCAGCGACTTAGCAGTGACTTAACAATGATTTGACAGTGACTTGAGAATGACTTGGCAGTGGCTCGATAGTGATTTAACAATGACTTGGCAGTGACTAGCCAGTAACTTGACAGTGACTTAGCAGTGACTGGAAAGTGACTTAACAGTGATTTAACTGTGAGTTAACAGTTTATTTTACAATCAGCATTATAGTCGTAAAGGGTTTCGCTCGTACCGGTCACCCACTCAGTGACTTAACAGTGACCTGCCAGTGACTTGACAGCGACTTAGCAGTGACTGGAAAGTGACTTAACAGTGATTTAACTGTGAGTTAACAGTTTAATTTACCCACTCTTCTTTTTAAATATATTTTAGAAGTGTATCCAATCTTCCCTTCACCCGTAAATTCCCGTTTTACTTGTTTTCCTTTCATAATGTAATCAAATTATGAAAATAATATGAGAGACCGTCAGTCAGTAAGTCAAGTTTGCCAAAAAATGTTGACTGATTGTTTTCACACGGCCTCTTTTCCATCACCCCCCTCGTCTGGGCTCGTCGCCTGCTGTGATTCACTTGAGCACAGCAACCCCTTTTGGGTTTGGAGGTTAGAGGCAGGAAACCAAACAAATTATATTTAAAATCCTTGTCCCTGCGGATCGCATTGGCTTGTCCCAGTGGGCTGTTTCTATTTCAACACTCCGCCCGCCTGCTGCAATTGGATTCACGTTTAACCATAAGCATTGGAGGCCCTTGAGTCATCGCCAGGGTTCTTTTGGGTTCTAGAGACCACCCACGAGGCTTTTGCTTATTACTTTTAAAAATAACATTAAACTCTTGCGTTTGAATGGGGGGTGCTGCTGAGGGAGGTAAATGACACATCACGAACTTTTTTAATTTGTTTATGATAATTTACGTATTATGTAACAGCCACTGACATGACTGGTAGTCATTTATTATGAAAGCCATGAAAATGGTATAGAAATAATACGATTAGATAACGATTCATTAGGATAATGGTTTTGGGGAGATTAATGGATATTGAAATGAACAGTTTGGCGCTTTAAGTACATTTGGTCTGAAGGTTTTGTGTAAAAGTCTGACCACAAACTTACCCTACTGACTAAACTGTTAGAGCTAGACGGGATTTCGGTGGAAATGAGCGGAACTGGAAAAATTTTAATTTCTAAACATTCTAGCAATTCCGAACCCTGCTCTTGTATCATAGTAATAAAAAAAGCAAAACTCAATCTTTTCTCATTCAAACCAAAATCCTATGAAAATTCTTCTAATGGCATCATTTGCCAAAGTCCCAGAACGAAGCCTTCTTCGCTCCTAAACTAAAGTCAAACGTTAAAAAAATGTAATAAATATTTATGCCCAAAAGTCTATTGTTGCTTCCGAATGTAACACATGTAGAGATTATAAAAGTGAATTTTTATGGCTGACCCTTGTACAGAAATTGTTTAAAATCAAAAATTGACGATTATGCAAAAATGCAAACAACAACACCTTTATGGGCCGAGAGCGAGCACACATGATTTTTTCTTTACCCCTAAGTATGACATTGGTTTTATGCCTACTTCAGGTTGCGGTCGCATAAAAACCGCAACAGAAGGCGGCGGCAGGGGCGTTGACGATTTATATATATATGTATGTATATACATATAGAACATCTATACGACACATGAGCGATAAAAGTTAAATATGCAAAGAAAGATCTATAATTTTTTATTAGCTACCGGAGTGGAAGGTTTTTATGTATGTTTGTATGCTTGCGGCCTCTAATTTGCCATTTAGTCCCATTTGTTGCGGTGATGTTGCGCAAATTTTTACGATTTGCGATTTTGCACGAATTATATATTTATTTTTATAGTTTTACAATATGGCGACCCAGTTGCGGGCCATCAAAATTGCATTTGGTGGATGAAATTTCTTGATTTCTTTATATACTCAAGCGGGGGGATGTGGATTTGGATTTGAATTTAGCTTAGCAGCATTTGGGACGGCAGCATGGCATGCAGCAGGAGCAGCAACAGGAACCGCATAATCTTGGGGCCAGCCAAGAGAACCAGGCTGGATCCAAACTGG
>JBAMBO010003041.1:0-37447 GCA_037044535.1 Lordiphosa magnipectinata
GTCCAATTTATCAGACATATTGGAAACAGTTATGGTACCGTATGCTGAGGAAAATATGCCATTACGTTGGGTATTTCAGCAAGATAATGATCCTAAACACACATCAAGGCTGTTATCTAAATTTTTCGAGGACCAAAAAGTTGACGTTCTGAAGTGGCCAAGCCAATCCCCGACCATAACCCCATTGAAAACTTGTGGGAGACTTAAGAAAGAAATTGGCAAAGCATTCATTTTCCAATAAACAAAAATTATGGGAAGGTGTCCAAAAACTGTGGTATGAGACACCAGTAGAGACCTGCCAGGCTCTTATTAAAAGTATGCCAAAAAGAATAGCAGTAGTGGCCAAAAATAGAGGTGGATACACTTGATACTAAGTTAGGAAATACTAATTTACCTAAAAAAAGAACACAAAATGGAAATTAAAATTTTTTTTCTTACCAACACATGAAGTGTACCTATTATTATGATCACACTGAAAACGTATCTGAAACACAAAATGATCTCTTTTATGTTATATTATTATTTTATGTTACAATTAAGTTTATTTTATTAAAAACAAATAGTTTAAGAACCAATGAGAACAAATTTTAAGTTTGAAACAATGAATAAAACTGTTATCTGTTACCTTAAAGTCAGAGTTGATGTGTGTACCTATTAATATGATCAGGTGTGTATATAATACATAAATGCTATTGAATCCCTAGATGTAATTAAATTCGATACTCACCAACAATATATTGCGCTTTTGTAATTATAAAATAATTATTATTATTCACGGTAAATATATGTTTTTTCCTCAAAAGCCGAGAACTGACTTTAAATATCTTTCGTTTTCTCTCTCTCGTTTGGTCAACGTTCATCAATCGTTCGGGGATCACTTCGTTTTTCTACTTTGTGTTCGATCTCCACGACTAAGAGAGTTGGAACCGTTTCACCATATGCTGACTTTAAGTTTTACGAATAGCTGAGAAAACAATGTGCGTGTTTTTCATACTGACAAATGGACTTATTTCATACCAAAAAATTATGTAGTGAGTATTTTCGTGAAATTGCATGCATTCAAATGTACTTATTTTGATAAACACATGCTGCAAAGTCCGACTGGGCGTTGAAGCGAGCTTTTTCCAGTGTATTAAAACTTTGGCACAGAAGAAGTTAGCTTTGCTTTCTCGTTAAATATGTTTGTTCTAAAAAAACTTCCACAAAAAATAAGACCATTTAGCCAAAAATGATCCCATCGCACACGCTTGTTGACGCACGTCGAATTCAGTTCTTCGCTCTCGCTGCCTATCGACATTGTAAATAGTGTGTATATGGAAATAAATAGTTTGCAAATAAAAGCCCTTAAACCGAGAAAAATAGCCGTTTACAAAGCTAAGAATAAACAGATTGAATTTATTTAGCCGTTTTTTATTTGGTGTAACTAGATTCTCGTTACTAAAAGCACCATCATTTATATTATTTCGATATTTGTCATAATTTGTGGAACTATTTTTAAGAAATTTTGTGTCCATACATTTTAGGTTGGCAATTTCGCATTGCATTGAAATATCATCAGGATAAAAAAACAGACAGAAATCCATTTATTTTGTATATAAATATAACACGTGTTTAGTTCTAAATCAAGGGGTGACTTCCTCATCAAAAACCTTCTCTATTTTTTTTTTAATCCCACGATTTTGTAAAATTCTTATCTCTAATGCTTTGAGATTTTACAAAAATACTTTTTGTCGCATAATTTACATGAACATTAAATGAACGGCAAAAAATTATTTGTAACCAAGAACCGCTTATCCACATGAATGATGAGGCGTCGGCACGCGGCAAACCGCAGATCGGGCCCGCCCTCTTGGCTTCTGTTCCGTTTTTGGTTTTGTGTGGATGTGCCAACAGGCAACTATTAAACGCTTAATGGCAATTTCATTGGAAATGGTATCTGGATAGCCGATATGCGAGTCCACATGTTTGTTGTGATTACATGAGAGTTGACACGCCGCTTTTCCGGCGTTTGTTGGTGTGGACACGTGACTTGGTCACGTGTCGCCAATTCGAACAATTTACCACAAGCAAAATGTGCTACAAGTTTGATGGTGCTTGGGTATACTCTAGCTGGAGGAGTGACTACATTCGGTAGGAAAGCAGGACAGAGTATTCGAAGACTGCAATAAGAACAAAAAATGTATGAACTAAGAATTATTTGTACACCAGGTAAAGGCCTATTCTCAGATGAGATAAAAATTTAGTTCGGCACTATATTTCATTTCAGGACTGCCGTTCAAAACCAATCAGATTTCAAACTGTACAAAATTGTTTCTATTTATATGAAATATAGTGCCGAACTAATTTTGTTTCTCATCTGAGAATAGGCCTTCAGTCAAAAAAAATTCTAGAAAAATGAGATCTTTATTGAAGTAAAATTATTTAGCATTGAGATCGAAGTATACTATCTATACTAGCAATATCAATCCAATAAAGTATGCAACTGAAAAAACTAACTTTTCTTTTACGCTATTACCCATACGATTGCCAACTGGTTTTAATCCCCCTATTTCACGAACAGATCGGGATTTATTTAACAATTTTTTGGGTTTTGAAGCAAGCTTCTTTAATGTATTTACATTTTAGGTTCCACAAAGATTACAAATTTGTATGGACTTAAATCAAAAATATTTTGGAATTGTTTTAAGTATGCAAATTCTAGTTTAAAAAGTAAGTCGGGATTGTTCAAGAATATTTCAACCTAAAGGTAAGGTCTTAAAGATATTCAAAAGATATCAAGACTTTCCTAATATATAATTGATTCGATATTGAAAAGGATAAATTCTTCACTTGAATTGAGTATTACCGTACTGTTTATAATTTGTAATTGCAGAACAGTGGGGGTTTTACGGCCGTTTTCCTATGTTGATGTTAATATTAAATTTTCCGTTGCAATTGAAAATGGAATCCAAATTGAGATTCGAATTGGACTCATGCCAGGTTCTTTATACATATGCATATTGTAAAACATAAAGAAAACTTCTTATATTTTAAAACTGCAAACATTTTGTCGTGTTTCTTATCTCTCTCGTCAAAAAGAGAGTTTGGCGATAGTTTAAGGGGAGAGTTTGGTAATAGTTTGGCAATTATACCAACCAAATACATATGGTATCGCATTTTTAACATACAAGGGATAAATTTTCGATATATTTTATTGGTTTTTTTTCATCTAATCGGTAAATTGGCTATATTTTCCTAAAAAATCGACTTGAAGACATGAATGCGATTCTTTTCTGGGCATTATCAATTCGTCTTAACTAAAATCAATCACTAAAAAGACCTGAGAGCGTTTGCAATTGGCACAAACAAGTTAAAAGTCATTTAAAGTCATTTGTGCGTCCCTTTGATTTCAAACTGCTGATACTTTTTATTTCTGTTTCGTAAATTTCAATTGCACTATTTATATTGGCTGAGTATGGAATTCGTTGTTGAGAATTATTGGTGTATGTTTTCAATACAAGTAACATATTAGATGCCTTGCCTTAGACGCACGGCGTTTAGCAGCCGTCTGAGGCGGCGTTCCAACAGTTTTTCAGCCCTGAGTTCGAAACCCCGCAGAGTAAGTAAAAATTTTTAGTATGTAAAAATACAAGTTTTATTTATTTGTTGTTTTTCGGAATAATAAAAATTAAAATTTTTATACTCCCACATAAGAGACTCTTTCATATCTTCAGAAAGAAACGATATCTTATCTCCAGAAGATACTTTTTCTTATCTCCAAGAATAAACACTCTTTTATCCCTTAGAAGACACTATTTCTAAGTGTTTCGAAGGGACTTTTTCTTATCCCCAGAATGAAACGCTTTCTTATCCCTGAGAAGAGACGTTTTTCTAACTCCCAGAAGAAACGATTTCTTTCCTACTATGATGAGAATGCGATTGCTATGCCATATCGCTTGAGTAAAGCGATACATACTAGAAGAATCGCATTCTTATCTTTTGCGATAAAAATTGTTTGCTGGGAACTGACTCAATTTTTTTTAGAGCGAAGCTCTTTTACGGACGTTCGACTGGGGGACTAAAACTGGAAGAATGTTGTCTTCGCTTTTGGGTACGCCTTGTCTTTGCATTTTGTTTTGCAAAGTAAACCGCTTTTACCATTTGCCGAAGCAACAGGTAGGTTGTGTGTTTGTGGGTGTGTGGAGTAGGTTGGTGCGCGGGTGGGAAGAGGGGTAACAGTGGGTTAAGAGTGACTTAATAGTGATTTGACAGTGACTCAACAGTGACTTAACAGTGACTTATCAGCGACTTAGCAGTGACTTAACAATGATTTGACAGTGACTTGAGAATGACTTGGCAGTGGCTCGATAGTGATTTAACAATGACTTGGCAGTGACTAGCCAGTAACTTGACAGTGACTTAGCAGTGACTGGAAAGTGACTTAACAGTGATTTAACTGTGAGTTAACAGTTTATTTTACAATCAGCATTATAGTCGTAAAGGGTTTCGCTCGTACCGGTCACCCACTCAGTGACTTAACAGTGACCTGCCAGTGACTTGACAGCGACTTAGCAGTGACTGGAAAGTGACTTAACAGTGATTTAACTGTGAGTTAACAGTTTAATTTACCCACTCTTCTTTTTAAATATATTTTAGAAGTGTATCCAATCTTCCCTTCACCCGTAAATTCCCGTTTTACTTGTTTTCCTTTCATAATGTAATCAAATTATGAAAATAATATGAGAGACCGTCAGTCAGTAAGTCAAGTTTGCCAAAAAATGTTGACTGATTGTTTTCACACGGCCTCTTTTCCATCACCCCCCTCGTCTGGGCTCGTCGCCTGCTGTGATTCACTTGAGCACAGCAACCCCTTTTGGGTTTGGAGGTTAGAGGCAGGAAACCAAACAAATTATATTTAAAATCCTTGTCCCTGCGGATCGCATTGGCTTGTCCCAGTGGGCTGTTTCTATTTCAACACTCCGCCCGCCTGCTGCAATTGGATTCACGTTTAACCATAAGCATTGGAGGCCCTTGAGTCATCGCCAGGGTTCTTTTGGGTTCTAGAGACCACCCACGAGGCTTTTGCTTATTACTTTTAAAAATAACATTAAACTCTTGCGTTTGAATGGGGGGTGCTGCTGAGGGAGGTAAATGACACATCACGAACTTTTTTAATTTGTTTATGATAATTTACGTATTATGTAACAGCCACTGACATGACTGGTAGTCATTTATTATGAAAGCCATGAAAATGGTATAGAAATAATACGATTAGATAACGATTCATTAGGATAATGGTTTTGGGGAGATTAATGGATATTGAAATGAACAGTTTGGCGCTTTAAGTACATTTGGTCTGAAGGTTTTGTGTAAAAGTCTGACCACAAACTTACCCTACTGACTAAACTGTTAGAGCTAGACGGGATTTCGGTGGAAATGAGCGGAACTGGAAAAATTTTAATTTCTAAACATTCTAGCAATTCCGAACCCTGCTCTTGTATCATAGTAATAAAAAAAGCAAAACTCAATCTTTTCTCATTCAAACCAAAATCCTATGAAAATTCTTCTAATGGCATCATTTGCCAAAGTCCCAGAACGAAGCCTTCTTCGCTCCTAAACTAAAGTCAAACGTTAAAAAAATGTAATAAATATTTATGCCCAAAAGTCTATTGTTGCTTCCGAATGTAACACATGTAGAGATTATAAAAGTGAATTTTTATGGCTGACCCTTGTACAGAAATTGTTTAAAATCAAAAATTGACGATTATGCAAAAATGCAAACAACAACACCTTTATGGGCCGAGAGCGAGCACACATGATTTTTTCTTTACCCCTAAGTATGACATTGGTTTTATGCCTACTTCAGGTTGCGGTCGCATAAAAACCGCAACAGAAGGCGGCGGCAGGGGCGTTGACGATTTATATATATATGTATGTATATACATATAGAACATCTATACGACACATGAGCGATAAAAGTTAAATATGCAAAGAAAGATCTATAATTTTTTATTAGCTACCGGAGTGGAAGGTTTTTATGTATGTTTGTATGCTTGCGGCCTCTAATTTGCCATTTAGTCCCATTTGTTGCGGTGATGTTGCGCAAATTTTTACGATTTGCGATTTTGCACGAATTATATATTTATTTTTATAGTTTTACAATATGGCGACCCAGTTGCGGGCCATCAAAATTGCATTTGGTGGATGAAATTTCTTGATTTCTTTATATACTCAAGCGGGGGGATGTGGATTTGGATTTGAATTTAGCTTAGCAGCATTTGGGACGGCAGCATGGCATGCAGCAGGAGCAGCAACAGGAACCGCATAATCTTGGGGCCAGCCAAGAGAACCAGGCTGGATCCAAACTGGATTCACACCAGGGACCGACACAGGTCTCGGGGTATAACCCACAGCAGGAGGTACAACATGTCCCACAGCCAGATGAACACGGGCCACATGATAAGTGGCAGCACCGACTTCCAAAGAGACAAACCGTCCTACACATGGTCCACAGAATTTGCGTCGAATCTTATGTGGGACTATTGCAATAGTGTCGCATTACCTGAACTGATCACACGTAAGGTAGGTGTAGCCAACGGGATTGTCTATATTCAAATCATAGAGCGAATGTTGAAGTTGTCAACCTTGTAGAAAATTGAAGTGCTTAGAGCTTCCATGGAAAGTTGATAGCGGGGAAGTACTTACATTAGGAATATGAATGAAAACAGAATAACTCGTTGGATTTGAAAATATGTTGTAAAATGCTTGAAAGTAAAAGCAAAGAGACAAATTAATGAATTGAACACTTAAATCACTTAATCACATCACATTAAGCCTTTCGTTGCAAAAACTTGAAGCAAACTACATCTGCGTGCAGGCAATAGGAGTCTACATTTCAAATTTGATTGTTCTAGCTCTTCTAGTCGCTGAGATCTAGGTGTTCAGTAGGCTTAACAGCAGTCCACTTCCCATAACCCGAAGGAAAAACATAAAGTCATGTTAACTGCAGGCAGGGATTGGAAAGGTATCCAATTTTCTTACCTAGGTAAGGTACAAGGTAAATGTCAAAAAATATACCTAGGTAAGGTAAAAGGTATACGGAATTTCCAGTACCTAGGTAAGGGTAAAGGTACAAAAAAGGTACTTTTAATATAATATAATATTAAAAGAATGGTTAGAAATGGAATATTGTGATTTTATATGATGTCTCTTATATGCTATCTCGATTTTTTAACATAACAACAGCTTCGAATATTTCGCCACCTTGTCTGTTTCTTAAAAGTCTTCAGAATCATTTGGACTTCAACTCTCATCGACAACAGTTTCAAAATTCTCCATAATTCTTTCAAACACTTTACAATTTAGTTGTTTTAATATGGTTTAATTTTAATTTTGGAAGTACACAGAGAAAACAAGTGAGAAAGTCGGTCAAGCCCGACTATAACAAACTCTGTACCAGTTCATTTGCCCTCGACTATAATATTATAATACATCCAAAGAGTCACGCGTTTATCGTGCAATATTGCTAGTATACGCTCATCTCTAAGGTTCTCTCTCTGTCTCTCTCCCTAAGAGTGTGTTTGTTTGAATACAGCGGTGATTGGCTGGGTGGGTGGGGGTGGTGGTTTCGTTTATATTTTTTTGCTCATAACTTGTGTATCGTTCATCCGATCTTTATCATTTTTTCGGCAAATCGACAAACTTCCAAATTGCGGGGGCGCGAGGGGGCGTGGCAAAAATTGAAAATAAGCTTGATCTGCCTGCAAGTAGAAGAAATAAATGTCCCATACATGTGAAACCTCTATCTCTTACCATCTCTGAGATCTCTTCGTTCATACAGACGGACAGACTGACGGACGGACGGACAGACGGACATGGTTATATCGACTCGGCTGTTAATGCTGATCAAGAATATATATACTTTATAGGTTCGGAAACGATTCCTTCTATCTGTTACATACTTTTGCACAAACTTAATATACATACTCTATGTACCTTCGGTACAGAGTATAAAAATTCGTTCTAAATGTACCAAAATCATGACATTTTGGTGACGATAGTCTGCTAAGACCGGTTTTTTTCAAATTCATGAACATTTTATTCGGCTGGGACTTGTCTTATAAACATTTTGTGCTCGTTTCAAGAACATTTTGTTCTCACTTTGGTCGCCGGCTTGATCCAAAAAAAAAAAACAAATATTAACTATAGTTAATGATTAACCATAGTTAAGGGATATAAGAGGGGTCGAGGTCGAGCCTCCTCTAGAGTGGTGGGTGGGTCTCGGGAAGGGAGGGCGCCGCGGGGGGCAAAGCACAGCACAAGGAAGGAACGACCACCAATACCCACCCACCACAAACACACACTTTGAACTCAAGACCTCAAAGACTGAACCACACTCACGGACGACGGCACCTTATCCCACTCGGCTATTAAGCTCACGCGAGAGATACCGACAAAATTATAGTTCAAAATTAAGCGCTTAAGAATGAAGTGCTCAAGTTAGCATTGAGACACACTGCAATTAACAAGCCCTGTAGCCTAGCGGGTGTCTGCCCCCGCTTACAATGCCGAGGTCTTGGGTTCAAATCCCCGTCAAGGCGGGAGAGTTTTCTTCTCAAAATTTTTTTTTTTTGTTTTTTTAACATTGTCTATATTTTTTACAATGCAGTTTGGAATAAATAAGCGTTAATAAGCACTGAAAACATTTAAATGCTAAAATATTTATATTTTCATGAGCACTTTTTCGTTTTTCATGACCACCGTTCATGTTTTACATACGGAAAAAACAGACCAAAATCGTGACCATTCGGTAACGATTTTGGAACGCTATATTTTTCTCTGTGTATTATAGTGGACAAAACCAAAGTCTTTGTCTGGCTCGAAGTCAAGTTATCAATTAACGAAAATCGTTTTAAAACTCCTTTTTTAAGAGTATCTTAAAGTGGATCACAATAATTCCAATTTTTCAAGCACTTAAGTTTATGTATTACTCGAAGTAAATTTGGCAGAAAAATGCTAAATAACAACGAGATTCGCACTGCAAATGATCAATAGGCTTAGCGAAAATGTCGGTAACATTATTTCATGATGGCCTAAAAACTGTTCCATATTGAGGCGCAAAGAGCTATTAATTTAAGCTGTTACTGTGGATCTGTTATCAGAATTCCAAATAAGGAAGAATTGTAGAGCCTGTTCAGCATATTTGGTGACAACTAAGTTCATAGTGTGTGATGCACATCCAAAGTGCCTTGGCAAAATATTTTCAGCAACAGTTGAACTATACAGGTTTATTACCTTTAAATCGGACTCTTCTAAATACTGTACACTATAAATGCTTTACAAAGTTGGATGAATTATCTGTAACTGTTCCACATATATTGGTATTTCTAGGTCCGTATTTGCTATGAACTTCAGCTGATATAATAGCAAGAGAATCGCACACGTTTATATGTGAGCACGAGAGAATGACGATGTAGATTGCTATCTATACTTATATAGTGGCCAGTTACACCAAAGTAGATTTTGTTATTGCAACTCCAGATATCGGCAGTCGTACTAATAAAATGAGTATTTTGAAAAATACCAGCGATATTTTTCCTATACAGCCGCGCTCCTATTTTCACTTTCGTAAAAATTTCTTGATTTAAAACCGGTTTTCAGTATAAAATTGGTTTAAAATTCGCAAAATTTTTGCGAATGTGAAAATGGGACCAGGACTAATAGTCCGCCTTTCTCTTATTTAGCAAGGATCGTATAGTTTTTAAACAGGGTATAGTTTTTAGCCACAAACAGGTCCCTGAAACTTTTTTCTTCAACATGGCAGAGCGGCAACATGGAAAAAAATCTTGTACGAAAAGTACCTAGTCCTTTACCTATTGACAAGGTAAATGAAAATTAAGACATAGGTAAGGTAAAAGGTACTCGAATTTGAAAATACCGAGGTAAGGTAAAAGGTACACAAAATATGTATCTAGGTATGTACCTAGGTACTTCCAAACACTGACTCCAGGCTAAATAGGTTTAAAACAGGAATATAATTTTCACCGTTGATTACTCTGTTGAGTTTATTGTAATCAGCACAGAGGCTTGTCCAAAGTTAATAGTACAACGATTAAGTGATAAGGGAATAAAGTTAAGAGTTCGTGCCTCTAGGAAGATTGAGATTAATTTGTATGACCTACTTAGATTTGTCGATTTCACTATGATTTAGTCTACACAGAGAAAAATCATGTAACGAAATCATGACCTTTTCTTCACGATAGTCTAGTAAGCACTCTTTTTCTATATTCATGAACATTCGTTCACCATATGCTATGAAAATTTTGTTCTTACACATGAACGGTTTGGGCTTTTGCTCTGCGTAGAGGTTTCGGTACACTCAGAAAATTATTTTTCTATATTTAAGAAAATCGCCCTAAAATCGAAATCGCATTAAAATTTAGAAAAAATTTCTATTTATAAGAAAAAATTTTCTGCATTTTAGAAAAGTTCCCCTAAAAATGAATTTTTTCGAAAAAATATATTTTTTTTTAAATTTTAGGGTGAATTTGCTTTATTGCCTTTTCTAATTTTTAGTGTAATTTCGCCTTTTATTTTAGAAAACATTTGTTACAAATGTAGGGTATTTTGACCTAAAATTGAGAAAATAAACCCTAATTTTAAGAAAGTTTTTCTAAAAGAATATAAAAATAAAAATGAAAAAGTGCTGCTTCGGTGACTTGATCCCAGGCCTCGCCCAACTGCGTACTTTCTTAACTATGGTTTTGACGCAACATCTTGCTTAAGGCAAATAGCTGAGTGGGCTAAGGCGTCCGTCCGCGTGTGAGAGGTCCCCCCAGTAACACCCAGTAAAGTTACAAATAAAACAAATAAAAAAATGTAAATGAATTTTAGAACACAATTTCTATTTTTTTTTTAGAAAAATTTTCTTAAGAATAAGGCGAGTCGCCTTTGACCCTTTTTTTAGGGCGATTTTCTAAACAAAAGGGCGAAAATGGCACTTTTTACAACATTAGTATTTCAAAATAAATATCCCTGTATTAGATTAGATGACGAAAGTTGAGCGGTTTCAATCCGTCTGCTCAAAGCCAAGTAGATTTAATGCGTAAATTTTCTTTCCATATGATCTAGTAGCCCGTCATTTTGCTGTCACTTTTCAAATATAATACGCTGATGTATATTTTTGCTGTTACTTCGCCTTGGAATTCCCAAGCGGTTATGGCAGTGCTGGCATGAGGAGGCAGCTGGAGCTTTTCTGCTTGCATGCATGCGCCAGAGGGCCATAACCAATCCTTATATTTATTTCTTTTTTATTTATTTAATTTACGCTTTGCGACTTGATCCTCCCGTTGTGCCTTTCGTAACTGGATAAGTACATAGTCTAATGACGACAAAAGCGCGAGTCTTTCAATTTTTGTGTGTTTTTTTATTCTAATTTGTTAATTTCTATTTTTTCTGTTGAACTTGTTAACTATTGAACTTGGTAACTGTTGAAACTGTTAATTGTCTTATTACACAAGCACAGTCTGGATTCATGTGAGGCAACGGCAAGGAATGAAAATGCCAAATGGCAAACAAATCTGTATATTTATTTTCTTTTTATCTGTTGATTTGTGTAGTTTATAAAGAATTATACTTAACCAGAGACCTTGAGCTAGCCAGATGTAACGTAAGCAAGGGCGTAGCCAGCTTTCCAAAAATTTAGGGGCAGCATTGCCTGAACGTTTCTTAAATATTTCTTTGAAATTTTTTTAACATTAAATAATTAGATGATGCATTTGATATGAAATGAGAAACAATCATCAAAATAATGGCGGAAAACTTGTAATATAAACGAAACAACCCGCTACGCCCTTGGTTGTAAGGGGACTTATGAATGATAATAATATTAAATGCAGTTAATTGAACGATTGATAAAACGTTATTTCGGATGCTCACGCACGGAACTCTGTGTTTGCTCACGATCATGTCGTTACTTGTCGTGGCACACCGTGACACGTTCGAATTCACTTCACGGGTGCACCTCTAGTTACCAGGCGGAGGTCGCAAGTTCACGTTCCAGTAAAGTTTAGTAAAAAAAAAAATGTTAATGGTATCTTAAAATTTATTAATAAGCTTGGAAATAAGTAGGTGGTGATGCTGGTGATGTGTTGTCCAAATATCAGGATATTCTACTTAAATCCAAGAAGACATATGATTGAAATCAATACTTTATTTTTTGCTCTGCGTGATATGAAGTCGACTTAATTCAAAACCAAAAAAAATGCATGCTTAATTTCAGTATTTTCGGCTTGGATCGAAGAATATTCCATCTAAGCGTACTTTTGACATTAAAACTACTTGATATCAAGCAGGATTGGCTTGGATTTTTCTCTGAGTGTAGCATACTTTACCTTTACCATACTTTTATCATTTAGGGTATTCACCACGCCCTCGTAAAAGCGTAAACTCCAAAAGTTTACGACACAACAAAACACATAGGAAAAAAATTACCAACTTTTTTTCTGCCCTTGGGTATGTTTAAAAAATCAGCGTAAAAGTGTAAAGATTTGAAGTGCTGTAAAATTATTCAAAGTATCGACAAAAAACACTTGGTATCGAGCCATTTTGAGATTTTGTCTTCCAAATATGCGGTCACACCAAACAAATACTCAAATCAATTGTCTGTTAGCTGCATCTGGCCAGTAAATAAATTGACACATTTTCATCAAAATAGTTCCAAACACTCTCTAACAAGACCAAGAAATAGTTGCAGTTTTCCTTATTGATGAATTTTCTTTTGACGACTCCAAGCCAAAAACTGCAATCGCTAACTCAAGTTCCATTCGGGGTCGAAATACAGTCGACACAAGGCGTGCATCAATTCGGCAATCAACGCTCTTAGTGACACGGAGCATTTAAAGAAAGCGACCATTATTGAAAAATGGCAGCACATTGCTTCCCCAGTTGACTGATTTGGGTACACAGAACTTGGTTCCTCGCCGACAGCATGCAATTGCAGTAAGATCCTCCATAAGCTCGTCCATCACTTCATCGACTGCATTTTGGTCCATACCTAAAGATTTTTTATGTATTCTTATTTCTTCATTCGAGCAGTATTTAGCTTGATTTGTACACCTATCATCAATGCGGTCTTTTTCATGAAGCGCTAGGTCTATTTTTCGATTTATCAGTGCTTCTTGTACACTTTTGGCACTCTTGGCATTTATATTTTGATTTACATTTACGTATCAAGCTTTGCCTCACATGTGACAGCAAAAACCCAACCTGTCAAAAACAGCTGATTTACGCCAAAAATTACGAAGGTTAACAGAACGGGCGCTTAATACTTACACAATTACGCTTTTACGCGGGCTGGTGAATACCCTAATCATACTTTTTTTTAAAGTTTAGTTAGGCTGCTTTCATACTGATCGACACATGAGACATTATAGTCCAGTAGGCCTGAATTCCACATGAAATTCTATGAATTTGACAAGCTATTCAAATTTTAAACATAACAAAATGCAGGACTCCTAGACTATCACGTTTCATGTGTCGAACAGTGTGAAGACTTTTTTACACTAATTACACAACAAAATGATTTCAAAAAGTATATGTACAACCCGAGTCCTTGTTAGAATGCTACAAATACCTTGAAGCAAGCGTTCTGCCGCCTTAAAATGTTGTTTAATTTAATTGATTTAAAGATTTTTTACTTTAACAAAGTTTTTCCTTTGATAGCTAGAAAATCTTAAGAAAAACAAGAAAGAAAGTCGGTCAAGCCCGACTATAACATACTCAGTACCCTTACACTCGCTTTTGCTCAAGAGTCAAATGGCCAGTTAACACCCCGCGCACAACGCGGTGCGCTCTCTAAGTTTCTCTCTCTCTCTCTCTATTTCTCTCTTGCACTAAGATTGCCAGTGTTGAACGGTTAGGGTATGTTGCTGTGGTTGTTGGTGGGGGGGTGGGTGGAGTTAACTGGCCGTTTTTTGCCCATAACTTGAGTATCGTTCATCCGATCTTTATCATTCCTTCAGCAAATCGATAAATAATTTTGTTTACAAGGTATCTTTAGAAGGAACGAACTGTAGGAGATATGCAGTTTTTTCCAAATTGCGGGGGCGGGAGGGGGCGTGGCAAAAATTGAAAATAAACTTGATCTGCCTGCAAGTATAAGAAATATATGTCCCATACATGTCAAACCTCTATCTCTTACCATCTCTGAGATCTCTTCGTTCATACGGACGGACAGACAGACAGACGGACAGACAGACAGACGGACAGACGGACATGGCTATATCGACTCGGCTGTTGATGCTGATCAAGAATATATATACTTTATAGGGTCGGAAACGATTCCTTCTCCCTGTTACATACTTTTGCACAAACTTAATATACTCTATGTACATTCGGTACAGAGTATAAAAATTCATACTTTTATGGGGACGTGATAAGGAAAATGTCACACGCGAAAAGCCTACGCTATAGTTATAGTTGTAAGCCATGTGCCAGGTGAATTGCGAAAGTTACCCCAGGGTACCCTTTCAGGGAAGTTGTCAAATGATGCAAAATGTATTTCATCGGGATGAATATAATGGTATGTGAGTGGTTATCTTGGCACAATACATCTAGTTAGTCCAATGCTTTCGGTTTATTTTCCTTTCAAAGTATCATAAAAATACAAATTATTTTTTGAAGGTATTCTTTCATTATTTCAAGTGTTTCTGCAGCTCGGATGCATCATAGTGGGCTATGGCTATTAATTCACTTTAAACTCAGCTTAATTGCAGTGAAGTTCAATCTTTGAACTTTTTAGTGGGTTTTTTTTTATATCCTTGTTTCTTCAATGTGGATGTGATGTGATGTGATGTGACACAAGCCAATCAATTCATGATGTTGGTATACGCCCCGAACAAACTGAGTATTTCCAAGAAATTTTACATAAGTTACATAATGTTAACATGTATGTTAATATACGATTATATACATGATGCAATAACTACAAGGTAGCGCACTTTGCAGCTTCGTTTATCTCAGTCGGCCTTGGTTCGATGACTCAAAGTTGTAATCTTCTGTATCGCATCGACATGGTCGCCTTCGATTTCCCGATGAAGTGCAAACCTATCGAAAGCTGTCAAAGACTGTAAGGAAAAACTGAGTGGCCTTCGACTTTGTGTCTGTTTTAGCCCTGTGGTTCGATAAACTCTCGAGCATGCGAAAAGGCACTTTCGGTTGCGCTACCTTATAGTTATTGTATCATGGTTTATATATATAAAGTACTGAATATTTTATCTACATGTCAATAATTTCACCATTTTCATCAGCATTATATTTGATATTTGTGAAATTTGAATAATACAGTAATGAAAAAATGTACTTCGAGGAACGATGAAGCAATTATCATTGACCAAAGAAAATTTAACATGGAAGCACAATTTGAAACACCTGTGACAAAGAGATACTTCATTGTGACTACAAGATACTTAACACGGTGGCTAGAGGGAGACGGATATAGTCAAAAAATAACTCAGAGAGCCAAAATGACAGCGAACAGCGGACAAATATCTGAGTGAAAAGTTGTCGACTCAGCAAATTGAGCTTCTATGTTACATTTTCTTTGACCTGTGGAAAGACAGCGTGGGAGCATTGCGGTATGAGACAGTACAGGCAGGACAAATGATCACAGAAGAAATACCATCATTTTGGGCAATTTGTTCAATATTGTTCATAGCAGCGGTGGGCCCGAAATATGAGCTTGGGAGCAATCCAACAAAAACAACAGCAACAGAAAAAACGTCCCTTATCAGCGAATTTTGGTCGCTTACACTGCGCTGTCTGCTTGTGTGGTCTGGCGCCGGTACAAATGGATTTTGTTGTTTTAACTCACTTTGAAACGAGGCAATTGCACTTGTTGTCTGCAAGCGGGACAATTTCTTATACCTCTGAGTAATGGCAGTTTCCGAAAAATAACTCTTAGAGCAGTGGAAACAAAGCGGGATCCAAAGTTAACTTACAATATCGACTGATTTGCCAATTCATTCATTCTTCAGTCAGTTATTTAACTCAAATGGGTTATCTTCGTAAAATTAAAGAGTTTCTTATATGCACAATATCCTCATACATGCTCATGAATCAGGTTGCTGTGTCCTGAGTGCAATCAATCTCAGTCTCGCAGCTTTCAAATGATTGTGTACAATTTGCGCAGATTAATTAATTTGAATTAACAAACGCACACGCACACACACACTCTCTCTCGCTCTCTAGGCAATAACCGATGTTGTACTATAATTAATCAAATCAAAATACATGAGACCCTCCACTAACAATAATCATATGCGTTTCGGCGAAACAGCAACAACAGCAAAAGCAACGGCATCAGCAACATGGAAAATCAAATCAGGGAAGCAGAGGAAATGCGTTTGCATGTCAATTACAGCTGTCGAATGCTGCCCATCCACCCCCCTGCCTAACCCACAGCTAATATTCAAAGTCAATCGGCGGCCTCATGAACTTGATGTGCTCATCATTTGTTGGGGGGCAGCGGGAGAGAGAAAATGGCAATAAGAGATTTGTATTTGCAGGGAATTCCCCAATTATTCATGCCCGAATATGCAAATCGAATGCGAATTCATAATAAGCATGGCTGGGTGGGTGTAAGAGAGGCAGAGATCAATATGATTTCCGCCAAATTTCATGCTAAATATGTCGCCATTTGCTTTTAATAGTTGATAAGCTCAAGGGACAATACGAAAAAACACTGAGAGAAATGAAGTCAAAAGTCAAAAATTAGAGTTGGAAGACACTCAGAGAAAAAATAGAGAATTGCATACTTGGATCAAGAGTGTTCGGTTTTAGAAGTACGGTAGGAATGAAAATTCTCGATCCAAGAATAAATTTTTGATATCAACATTCTTGATTCAAGAGTTTCAGTACTTGATCCAAGTACAACAATTCTCAAAATAAAAGACTTAAAAAAAAATGTTTGAGAGGGAGAGACACTATTTTTACACTCTCGAAATGTTCAACTTTAAATGAAATAACGCCATACCGCTCGCATCAGACAACGACTCTTTTCTGTTTTCAATAACCGATTGCGCTCTTTTCTCAGCAGAGGTCGCATAAATCGGTCCCCCGTTTGCCTTTGTCAGAAAAGATGGACAAAAACAACCTTTAGCAGCGGGGTTTTCTTCTCTTTGGTTGTGAGAGGAGAGAAACACATTTTGTTGTTTTTTTTCTTCTCAAGTCTGTCCCGGCCCTTTTGGCAAAATTCACGCACTCAAAAGGTCTTCTTCGTAATGCTCTGCTAACAATAAATGCGCTCTCCCGTTCTCTCTCGCACTGACTCTCTCTCTGCTTATGCTAAGATCCACAGCACGATAAAGTCTGCAACCTTTTCAACTAACATTTTGACAGTTTGGTCTTCGAGAAGCACACATTTCATGACCGATTGACTGACTTGGGCCTGTTAAGTGGTTGCTGTCAGACCGAACAGTGCTGTGTGTTCGGTTGAGAGAAGCCCGAGCCTGCTTTTTCTTTGGTTTTTCGGTTCGCAGAGCGAACTGAAAATAGGGTTAAGAGTTATTTACGCGCTATGCTTCTCAGTAGTTTCTGCTCACATCCCTCTCCCATGACAAACGAAACTGTGAGAGCATGTTCTCTCAGAATTTGTTTGCGCTCTCCGCTTCAATACTTCTCCTCACTCTTCTTGCCTATAAAAATCAAATTGAGAACGAATTTAGCTCGATTTCAAGAACGAAATTCTTCAAAAATTCAGAAACGAATACATTTTTTGTTCAAGAGCGTTCGTACTCAAATTATTCATTCTACTTTTTTCTTAGTGTAGTTAGACATATAATTTCTCTCGGTGTAGCAAATTGGCAAATTGAATTTTTTGTTGGGCTTCTGCCTAAATCGCATCGAATTGAATTTTGAATGGGTTGCAAGATAGTTTTTGTTTTTTTTGTAATTTTTCTAAAAATTCATTGGCAGAACTCTACAGTTTTTTATAGGTTTTTTGCTTCTTTTTTTTTTTAGAGTGAGAGAGATTTATGCACACGCAGCTGTGTGTTGTAATTTTAAGCAGAGCAGAGATTCTTTTTTTCGATTTTTTACAATTTTTTGTTCTTTTTTTTTTTTTGGCTTCTCTACTCGCGCGATTTATTGTGTGCAATTTTTTTCTATCTTTGCCCGCCGCTGGACGCCGCCGCGCACATTGAAAACGAATCACGTGGAAATCTAAATAGCATCATAAATCAGAAAATGGCGGCAGGTTGGTTTCGCCTCAGTTTTTTGGGGGTATTCGGTTTGCATTGGCCAGACAATGATATATGTGGGCCCTCCCAATGGAGAAAAATGGTGAACGCGTCGCTTCGAGACTCGCATGTGTATGAAAATTGCAAATCGCTAGACGG
Organism: Lordiphosa magnipectinata; assembly: GCA_037044535.1. Lineage (NCBI taxonomy): Eukaryota > Metazoa > Arthropoda > Insecta > Diptera > Drosophilidae > Lordiphosa > Lordiphosa magnipectinata. The sequence continues at coordinate 18,375 of JBAMBO010003041.1, forward strand.
CGTTTGATTGCGCGAGTTCTCTGCGAAAATCCAATAGCAAAGGTATCCCTGGGTCATCTGCTCGGCCTGTTTCCATGCAAATGCAAATTTTTCAATGGCTGTGGCCCATAAATAAACGAAGGGAGTGGATTGGAGAGATAGTTTTGTCCTTGGAGAATCCATAAAGAACAAAAAAAAAGGCCTTATATGCCTTTTGTTTATTTATTGACGCCGGATACCTTGCCAATTCTTATAACTTATGAGAGAGTCTTTCTCTATATGCACATGATTTATGACTTTTGTGAGGATTGCCAAAGCAATCAAATTGGTCGACCGACTTAAATATAAGAGAAGAACTTACCATTTTAATCCATTATTACCAAAATCAATTAGCTAATTCAAACATTTTCTACCAATCTAACCGCAAATGTCTAAAGTTTGCAGCAAAAATATGCCAAAATAACCCACATCCATAAATTCTTAGCTTGGCCAGCATTTCTCTATTTTTTTTTCTTTCTTGGGTTTACTCCAGCAGACGACAAACTACACCGCTGCGTAAACAAATTAACTAAATCAGTTTCTAATTGCAATTAGTTTTCTTTTTGGGTTGGTAACTTCATGAGCTCTAAAGAGCTTGTTTGCACTCTTGTGGTTAGGACAAGGAAGAACTTTGCGCTTGGTGTGAGAGGTAAATAGATAAATAAATGGGCTGAGGTTGGTAATTTATGGTTAAAAATTTATTTGGCTTGTGTTGTAATGGTAAGAAAATAGTTGGACTCTAGAGCAAAAGGGCTTATGTATTACTTATATTTAAAGTCGACCGATAAACACGGGGTTTTTTTGGTTGTCAAGATATTTAAACCAAATTTGGTTTCTACGCATATTTTGGTCCCCAAAAGCGACTTGCAAAGATTCACTCAATTTAGACCAATATTTTATATAGCTGCCATATAACCGATTTGGCAGATTTGCTCCAACCTTGTTGTTTCTTATGCTACTGCACTGAAAAGTGGTTTGTACTTGTATTTTTTGCTTCTCATACGACTTACAAAACCGGGTTCGACTTGGACCATTACTTCATATGGCCCCCATATAGCCGATCTGGCCAATTTGAGCTAACTTTGTTGGTTTTTACGCTATTGAACTGAATTTTAGTTTGAACATGTATTTTAAGCTCGTTAAGCGACTTATTCAACTTTGTTCAATTCGGCACACTATTTCATATAGCTGCCATATAACCGATCTGGCCGATTTGCACCAACTTAGTTGGTTTTAAAGATATTGAACTGAAATTCGGTTCGAACACGTAATTTAAGCTTTTTTAGCGACTTATCGAAAATGGTTCGATTCGGCATACTATATCATATAGCTGCCATATAACTGATCTGTCCGATTTGCTCCAACTTTGTGGTATTTTACGCTATTGATCTGAAATTCGGATTGTACTTATATTTTTAGCTCTAAATACGACTTACAAAACTTTTTTGTGTTTGACGCTACCAAGCAAAAAAATTTTTTTTATCTCTTTCTCATGTAATATTTTCAACTTAAGCACGAATTCAGCTGCAATAAAGCCGATTTTCTCGAAAAGCCGCACGTTGTAGCGAGAAGTGTTAGTTACTCATAAATCTGTACACTTTCGTTAACAACTTTGCATTTAAAACCGTGTTCAGCGTTGTGCCTTGCTTAAATATTATTCCACGCGGCACAATTGGGCAATCAAAAACAAAAATGACAAACGAGCTATCAACTTATAATCTTAAATATCTGGACTACAAATTTGCATTTTTACAATTTTTATTTTGCTTCTAACTTTTTAAGCAGACGCACTAAAATATCTGCTGCCAATTAAAACAAAAACACGTGGCACACAAACAACTGACTTCAAAAGCCCGTCAACAAAACAATGTTGACACTAAGTTTAAATATGTTATTTTTTTAATCTAATATGATGACCGTACAGCTATTTCATGAACATCCCTGTTCAATCTTCAGCGCTCTTAAAAAGTTTATCTTCTCTTATAAAAATTGTACTACTTAATTATTACTTAATTATTTGAAAGTGTGTTCCATTTGAGTTCGATCCATTAATAACTAATAGTATTACAATAGAGCCAACACCATACATGATTTTAGTTTCATACATCAAGGTTTGGTTAGGTTGAGATGGCTAGGGACAGGAAGACTGTCCCTACACTTGGGCCTAGATAGGCCCATTGCGATTCCTTATAATTCCCTATTTAAGCCAGGGGCGGTTCCTCCCGAATGAACCATTGTGACAACGTTAAAAATTTCAGTAGAGACGGAATCTCTATCTCAGACACTTCCGAGAGGTTGAGTAGAAAGTGGTGACCAAGAGTTTTACTAAGAGCTGAGCAATGGCAAAGAAGATGTAGTAATGTCTCCTCCTCTTCCTCACTCTTGCAGTTTCTACGACGCCCAAGCGTGTTGCATGCCTGCCGACTAGGGCCTCAACCAGAAATGAGATGTTTTCTCTAATTTGGCTCAAAAAACTATTGGTACATTTCAGGTTGAACGTGGGCCATGTGACCCTAGCTACTACTCAAACCGGAAGGTTATTCCATCGTTCCGTAGCCAGGCGCAAGGTTTCATTCCTTGTGACGAGCTTGTATAAGGCTAAGGCCATCCCTATCAAGCTCTTCTCCGGAAGGAGCTGAATCGCAGTGCCCTGTCTTGCCAGTTTGTTGTACCTTAGCTTAAGACGTTGATGAAATGAAAAAAACCGATCCGAACCGTTTGCGGTTTTGTGGCACGCTTCAGCTTGTTTCGGGGATCGGGTTTTTAGCAAGAACTAGCGTCTCGGTTGAAAATTGGTTTGCATTCCTGTTTTATTCGTTTTGCTAAAATAAAGTATGTCAACCCACCAGCCACCTAAATCTCATTGTCGAAAAGATGTACTATATTGATATATTTCAGTTTAAAGAAAAAAGCTATCGCAAGACTTGAAATGGTATTGAAAGCTTTTCTATCGTTCTTAGGGCGCCAGTAGTAGTTTCAAAAATCAAAAAGTGGTGAATTTGTGTTTCGGTCCTTCGAGCCGGATAGGGAACCGCACCATCTACAGTTGTACATTTTGGCTTAAATTGAGGATGGAGTTCAAGGTTCACTTTTTGTAGATGAACTAATCGTTCGATTAGATTTTACTTCAGTTGTTCATCAATTCTTGATCATTAGTTGATGTTTAAGTAGTATTAGTTAAAAGGTTTATCGTGCAATTGTCCTTTGATCGAAAAACTATTAAATTAATATTAAATTAGATAAACTAAACGAACTAAAACCACAGGAATAGTTCAGTAGGTTATATTTGACTTAAAGATTATCTGTCACTAAAAATTACATATAATAGAGTAAATTGTAAGTTTATTTGACACATAGCAACTATCTGGAAGAAGAGAAATCGGCCCTAAATTGGTAAGATCTTTGTAAAGCTAGAAAGATGCATGAAAGATTTATGTAAGTATCTTACATGATACATAGCTTGTATAGGAAAGATCGGTTAGATAGTAGTGATGAAGATCAGAGAAGATCATAAGCGAATCAGAGGCAACGGAAGGGGTTGCGTTGAGTTCGTTATGCGAGCGAAAGGTAAAAAGGGATATGACAGCGAGTTAATCTAGGGGCACAGTTAACCGAACCGTAAAACCGCAAAAGATAACGGTTCAGTTCGACTACTTTTAAGGTAGGTTTACTTTTAAAGACTACCTCTTTAGGAACAGCAAACTGTTCCAGTCCCGGATTTTCCCTGATTTTGTCCATTTCTTACAATTAAACTTACTTTTCTTAATATATCTTTCATCATTCAGAATTCTTTCTCTGCAAATTGTAGATCAAGTTGTGGGAGTTTTTTAATTTATGTTAAAAATTTAACTTAAGCAAGCGACTTTAGCTTTACCATGCTCTTCCACCTTAAAATTGTAGTCATCTAACTTGTATTTAATGGTTAGCAATTAAGAAATGTTCCCATTTTTTTTTTGCCCCATCCAATTTCTAATTTCTAGAATGAATTTATTTCATTCGTAAACCATTTTAATGTCCCGCACATAAGGCGTAAAATGGTTATGCAAGTCAAACAAAATATTACTCAATATTAGCTATTATTCCTCCTAGCTCTGTTTAATTTTGTGATTATTTTTACCCACACACATGTGTTCGGAAACCGTCAACGAATACACAAAATTTCTAATTCTAATTACCAACAATAAACGCAATGGTTACTCCCTATGTCAGAGTTCATAATCCAATTTCAGAAATACCCCCAAAAATTAATATTCAGATTTATGTATTAATACTATGTGAGTGGGGGAGGCCAACTTGTGTTTATCGTATAATTAGAGAGCACCATATCAAGATGGCGACCACATGCGACCACCGGGCACACACACATACCCGCCCCCGCCCCCGCCCACCCCTTGCACATTTCAAAATCTGTGCGGCAGGCAAATATGTAGAGCAAAAGTCGCATAATTAATCTGCTTATGAAGCGGATATTGAGCCAACCGTACGGGTCTGGGTGTGACTAAGTAATTGCGAGTAATACTCGTTATATTAATAAAACCATTCAGTTTTATGAGTGGCCCCAAGAAATTGTTGCAATTGTTGGCCAGCAGTTGCTAGTGGTGTAAATCATTCTTTCTGCTGCGAATGGTTTTAATTGAAGCGGTGGAAGCTGTCGTAGTAGTGTGGGGGTGGCTTAGAAAGTGGTAATTAACAATTTGGTGAAATTGAAACTGTTTTGTTAGAATAGAACAAAAAATCGAGAAGAATTGAAGTTTAATTAGACAAGGCTGCGAAATTTGACTATTTCTAGTGATTCTAGACGATTTGCGTGTTTTAAACCAAAACTGTTTTGGCAAATACTCCATCACATCGGAATTTGTTGTAATTAAAGTTGATAAAAATGCAAATTTTTAACAATTAGGCTTTCTTTGTGGTAAACCCACAGATTTGCTCGAACCTTTTATTGTATTAGCTTAGGGTACTACTTCCAAGACTTCAATTAAATTATGCCAAGCAATTCAAAGATATTTTAAGCAAAAATGTACCATTTTGATTAGATTGGTTTGCAAATGATAGAGCAAAAATGAAGAACTTTGTGGTTGAATCAAGTACAAACAGTGTGAATAGTACGGTAAGTACGAAAACATTTGATTCAAGTACAAACTTCTCATTTCAACTAATGACCATGCAAACTAATGATCTATGATCTTAATGGTCGTTAAAAAAGTAGCATGGAGTTCTGGTGAGATGCTTCTTTTGGTGTCAAAATTAGTTTAAGCATCGAGCTAAAGTCAATCTTAATCATTTTTGATGCAATCCTTTTATGGATTGAATGTAGTTCGAGTATCGAGCTCAATTTAATCTCGGGTATTCTTGCACCAAGCCGACTTCGAGATCAACTCAAGTACGAATATCGAGCCTAAATCAATATCGGACCTTCTTGATTGGATCCGACGGAGGGATCAAATCGAGCTCGAATAACAAGCTCTCGCGCGCTCAAGTCAGGATCCAGAACAGAATTCCCGGATTGAAAAATCCTTACTCAAATCAATCCTTCTCGTACTTGGTTTGGGATTGATTTTAGCCCGGATTTCTCGTTTTTTTTTTTCTGTGTACAGAATGTTCTTGTTTTATGTCCATAAAATCTAAAGCTATTTCCAATTTGTTCTTGAAACTAAGCCTCTATATCATATCAAATAAGTCTGCGAAAATCCAATGGAAATAAATGTAGAATTTTTCTTACCTAATTCAAGTACATCCCAGAACAAAACATAACTGAAATTTTAAGTACAAAACGGTATAAATTCAAATCCCGATCGACCTGGAATTCTGCCAATCGTTTTTTTCCTGAACATACATACACAGAAAAAAATAAGATCAGCCCGTATTTCTAGATATCATATCAGTAATAATTCGAATTATTAATCATATAATTAATTAATATCAATATGCATACCTTGTAATACCACATTGATACTGTAAAATAGTTATATTGAAATGTGAAATCGATCAAAGTGATGTGAAAAATGACCTAGTGATATGATTTCAGATCAAACTAGACATCGAAATTCTGAAAGTTAGAAAGAGACACACAGAGAGTCTCAAATCAAAGAGAGACAGCAATAGTCGTATCTCGAAAAAAGCAAAAACAATGCTCATTCCCCTGCTGCCGCAAGCGCGAAAACGAGTGCCGGTCGTTTTTTACTTCGTGAACGTTTCGAGAGTTGGCGTCGGGTTTGCAGCGAACTTCTAGCTTCTTCTTGCGAATTTCGTCATTCGATCTGTGCTGGCGCGTGATGAGAGGTTAGTACAAAAAGATGCGGTGACTGAAAAAAAATAGTAAGCGGTAATAGTGAATAAAATGTGAATTGCAATGTGTGTGTTTTGTTGATACCTGTTGTTGTATTTCCAAATTTATAAATCTGCTAAACAAGGCTATTGCCTACTTATTCAGTCGCTAATAGTGTGTACAGATATAATACACACACTCATACATACATATTGTGCGTGTTTTTTCACTTTGAGCGTCTCTACGCAGTAGAAGTGCGTGTTTAAACTATGTACATATGTATGTATACATATTTTGTGTCCGCCATGCGTTTTTTTTGTTCTGCCCTAGAACGTCGAACAACACAAATACATGCATATGCAAACATGCGTACATACAAATCTACATGCAAAATATGCATGTATGTATGTCTATGGTAGTGCTCTTTGATGTTCAAGGGCAGAACAAAAAAGCTGCGTGCTCGAGCCTTTGCTTTCGGCAGATTTCGCACCACATGCACAAAAAAACTTATGCGAGTTTAGGTATATTATATTTTGTATAATTTTCAGATTGAAATGAAAGACATCCAACTCTATGAGCTGAGTGAATTCTAAAAACTAAACATTGAAAAATTCAGTGTACGAAAAGTTAATTGGTAAGTTTTGTTTTGAAATAATTATTCTTCTCAATATATTAAGTTTTACAATTTTTCTAGAGTGTGGATTTAACTTCGACCGCCGTAATTACATTTCTTCCAGCGACAAAGAGCAGATTTTTCCAGAAAGATAACTGTCAGAATAATTGGTATAATGTATTAGTAAAAATATTGCTTTGATATTATAAAAATAAAGCATTGGTACTACAATAATACCCTTTTGATATTTTAAAAATATTCCTTTGATACTAAAACAATCGTTCTACAGGTATTTTGAAAATATAGCTTTGCTACTATAATAATGATATCATTCGATATTAACCAATCATCAAATTGTTGATCTGGAAAAATGATCGACAGTTGAATGTTGTTCGGAAATGTCATAAGTGATTATATTCGAACATATCATCTAAGATATTTTTCAGATGAAGGCCGAGTGGATGAAACGTACACAAATATCAGATTGATACTAAATAGTCACGATCTTTTTTCTGTGTACGATTATTTCAAAAACGCTCGCTTTCTAGATATATTTAGCATATTCGAAAATTTTCTACAATAGAATAAGTTTCATTCCTTTTAAAAACTGGACTGGAAAAAGTTTTTTTCGGTTAAATTTAAAAACTATTAAGCCTGCTGCTAGCGGGTTTAAACTAGTGGAATTCAGGACTTATCACAACGGAAACAATGGCCGTGCTCAGCAGAACAACTTGTTCCCTGATCAAGTTATTTATTAAAGGAATATTTAAACAATTTATTAGCCATAACAATATACAAAAAATAAAACAAATTGACTTAAATCTATTTGTACGCACACGCTACACGTCAAAAATCAACTACACACACGCTCATATATGTTTGTGTGTGAATGCCTTAAGAAAACCACAAAACGAACAAGCATACGCACGCATTTCGAATTTTCGACAAACGAAGCATTGAAGACATGACAAACTTCGTATGAAAACTCGGTATACAAAGTGTAGCGAGAGTATTGTATACTTGTGGGCTGTTGTAATGCATGATGTGGGCTCGACTCATTTAGCTGTGCGCCGCTGGGTAGTATCATTACTCATCATTAGGCTTTCTTTTAAAGTATGTGTCGATTCACTGAAGTGTAAGCAACATAGTTTTTGTGAGCTTTGAGTATAACAACTTTTATGTCAACAAAACACAGTTTGCGGGAAAGTTTACATTTTTGCTTTCATTTGTAGAAAAAGCCAAAAGAAGCTTACGGAAAAATCGACGCCAAGGCCATATAATTACGGTGGCAAAGTCATGCTCATGGTGGGATCAATTGGGCGCGGTGTACTATGAGATGCTGCAACCGGATGAAACCATCACAGGGCATCTCTACGAACTTAATTGATGCGTTTGAACCGAGCATTGCAGTAAAAATGATCAGAATATGAGCAAAGGCTCGAGAAGGTAATTTTGCAACATGACTCATGTTGTCAAAACATTCCTTGAAACGCTGCCGTATAGCCCAGACATTGCCGATGATTTATGCCATTGAGGATTAGCACTTCTTCAACTCTGAAAACTTCAAAATTGGATCGATTCGTGGATCGCATCAAAAGCAGGAATGCAATTCGCTCGATCAGTGGCTCATACAGTTTTTGAACAGCCGGTTCGGTTCATTACATGGTTTTCGTAGCTAACTAAACCACTGTTTCGGTTCGGTTCAGTAATTCACCCTGAATTTATTATATATTATATTATCATTTTCAAGCTCGAAATATTATAATATCTAAATTAAATTGAAGACCACTTTGCTCACTTTTGAAATTGAATTCCTAGAAAACATTTAACAATCTTAAAAATCCTTATATAAGTGCTCCTTACCATCGCTAAATATCGTACAGAATATGGAGAATCTCGTCCCGTAGAGGAAATTGGGTACTCACAAAAATCAATTGACCAATTTTCTAGGAAGAAATGTAGTCTGATGACAGGTAGATTATGCGGTCGGTGAACAAAAGAAGCAGGGGATGACAAGTCATCCTGAAAAGCTACATTGATTCGGCATCGCTAAGGATTAATTCCCTGCATCCCTGATCAAAAGACGCATTTTTTTTCGTTTGGAAGGATATACCTACTACAATACTTTGAAACATGAATTAGTAACAAATTTTTAACAATAAAGCGTCAAACATGAAACAAAATTCTTTAAAACATTTTTTTTTCATATTTGTTTCGAAACAGGAACTTATCACTTTTTCTCTAGCCCTTTTTGATTAATCTCTCTTAGTATTTTAAATTCTTTTCAAATCCCAATTTACTTGATTTATAAGCACTTCAATATTTTTCACACTCAACTACTAAATTACGTTACATTTTGAGCGAATCTTAAGTAGCCTCATATATCAACGGGTGCAAAACTTGACGTGCCTCCCCGCTTGCCGTCTCCCCACCATGGTGTGAGCATTACCACAAAAGTTGCGAGAACGAGGTTGACAAAGCTTTTAGTGTCCTCTTCCCTGGCTCTAAGCCCAGTGCAGACCAAGTGATAATTGAATTAGAATATGGCGTCTCACACACACACACACACACACACGCACACAAACAAAGCTATAACTTTGCTAGGACCAAAAAATACAACACATGTGCCATGTCATTTAGGGGTTGAGTTCGGGCTCCTCTTAAGAAATATTATGCTTTTAACAATTTTAGCATTTTCTCCATTTACATACATCTTAATTATTTCTCAAGATGGTTTTTGTGTGGATTACACACACACACACACACGCACACACACACATGTGTCTGAGGGTAGTAAAATTTTACTGGTACCCAACTGGCTCCCAAGCAGATTTCGTCGTCATTTTTACATTTGCATTTCCAGCTAATTTGGTTAAATGTTTTTAGGTGTAATAATAATAACTTGTGTCGTCGTTGAACATATTTTTATGATTTCGTTTCTGTAGATTACGACAAAGGAGAGCGAGGATTTTGCTAATTACTTTTACTCCCCACATGGGGTTAAGGCGGAGATGGGGGTGAGAGGACAACGGGCGGAATTTAATTAGAGCTTACACATTAGCTTCCTTGAAGCAACTGGAACTTATTATAATTACAATTTAAATGCAAATTTTGTCGCCATCTTGTCCCCTGGCATAAATCACTCGATTGATTTAAGTGTATCAGCGATAATGATTCTCTTTCACAGAGTTTTTAAAAGCATTTTTCAAAATTTCACTGAAAATAGCAACCCCCTAATTATACGGTTTTATTCTTACCCTAAATATGATCGGCTAATGATACCATGAAAGAGATAGTATGATAGGTAGGCTGATTAGGTTCAACCCTCCTCTTTGGTTTGACTTTTTTGTCAATGTGTGTGTGAGTGTGTGTGTGTGTGTGTCTGTGTGTTGTCTGTCCGTCGAAAAGTCAATTGGGAAAAATTAATTTAGCAAAAATCCCATTGTATGCGACTCTCTATATATCTGGAGACAAAGTGTTTGCCACGTTTTGATGAGGGACTGACAGTGTGGCAGTGAAAAGTAATTTGTGCACTAATAATGCACCCATATAGGGAGGGAATATACACTGAAAGAAAATTGATGGTGACTTTATAAATTCGGGAATTTTGTATCCATATGCAATGACAATTTTGAACCACAAGCCATGCATTGCGTCAAGCGAGCAAACAGCTAAGAAAACATCTATAGTGGGCACTGCCTATACTTTGAACATCGATAGTGAGATCCAAGTTTGGTACGGATAGTGCAATCGAAAAAATTATATTTGGAATTAATGAAATGAAGATGCACCCCCTACACAGTGGGTTGTTTAGAACAATCTAGAAATTGAAAACTATTTTATGATGTTTTTGTACTGATGAGGTTGAAATAAGAAAAAAATTGTTCCAGGCGGGTGGTCGGACATGGTCCGTTCGCCAGTTACGGGCCCTTAATGGGACGGTATACCTTAAGGTGTCATTTTTTATAGGATTACACAAAATTAAATTAGTCCAAACTATATGTGAAATTGAGAAACGGTTTTTATTCGATAGGTAATCGTTTGAAATGTTGTTGTTGCTGCAGTTGATGTTCTATTTTGTCTCACAGTTGGTCAACAATTTAAAACATAGGCCCATGGTTGCAAAAATTTTTTGAGATCGGATTTTCTGAGAGTAAAAATGAAAACGAGGTTTTGTTAAGAACTGATGTGCTTACGGTGTGTGCTTGGATATTTGGGATCGTTTAATAAATAACGGAGCTAAGACGTTTAAAAATCAAAATTTCGAAAATCTACTTTTTTGACCTCTTTATATAGGTCATAACTTCTTTATTTATATGAAAGTTCAGACAAGAATGGTGGGTGTTAGGAGTAATTTAAAAAAAAATCGGTCAACAGTTACTCATTTTATTTTTGAAACATTTTCGAAAAAGTAGTTTCGAAATAATCGCGGTTAAACAATTGTTTCTGATAAAAAATTATTTTTAAAAGATTTCTAGCATAGATTTGAAGCAACTGGGTGTTATCTTTTATCGCATAAAAAATTATCAAAATCGATTTAGTAGTTCTCGAGAAATTTGGGTCAAAGTGCGTCAAGGCATGGTAAGAAAAAACAAACCTCCGAAAATTTTTAAGTAAAAAAAACATTGTTGTGTAAACGGTTGCAAAGCAATCACTTGCATTTTGGATAGACCTTAAAACTAACTTCAATTTCGCGTTAAGCTCAAATGGAAACTAGCTGAAACTATACACTTTCTAACCCTTTCTTTTAAAACAGATAAAAAAAATCGTTGAAAAAATCAAATTTTTAAAAGCTTTACAACTTTTTAAGTCAAATAGTTTTATGTCTGCTTTTGATGCAAAATTAACTAAATATTTCAGCACAATACTTAAACAAAAAAACATTATGGCTAATATACGTTTTATTTTTCAGTTGAATCAATTAAAGTTGAACTTAATTTTCGACATTGTCATCTACATTCTCAGGCAAGAGCATTTTTCATCTTTAATGACCCGTTACTTCTGAGTTGTCACTGCCTGGTCTCTTTTTTGTTAATTTTCGTAACAATGGGACATTTATGTATAACATATGGGCAAATGCTGCGTGACGAACGCTACATACGTTTGCGTTTTCAGATTAAAACACAACAAATGTTCGTCTTTCAAAAGAGATATCTTCAACTTATATATTAGTGTTTAGAGGGACTTAAGTGTAATTTCGAATAGCATAAAACATAATTTAAAAATAGAAGAAAGCTAACTTCGGCTCGACCGAAGTTTATATACCCTTGCAGCTTGTATAATTTACATAAATTAAGGTTTTAAATGACTTTCGTCGAACATTCTTAGCTGAGTAATTTCCCAAACTCTGCAACAGATGGTTTTTTATATGGCAGCTATACGATATATTCATCAGATTTTGACCAAATTCTCCAAAACAGTGTGGGAACCGATAATATTTATAACTGGAAAGTAAAAAGGCGCTACCATTGAAAACAAAAAAGTTTTTCGCACTAGAACTACTTTTTCGACCGATGGTTCCTATGGCAGCTATATGCTATAGTCATCCGATTTGGATTAAACTAAGCAGAATTGTGTGTTATCATATAATATTGACCAGTAACAAGATTGGGAGAGATAGCATTGAAAACAAAAAAGTTTTTCCTACTAAGACTTATTTTCTGAACTATCTATTATATGGCAGTTATACTATATAGTTGTCCGATTTTAATAAAACTTGGTGGAATTATGTGAAAGCATAAAAAACTACTAAATTCGAGGTTTGGGGGCGTTCGCGTTGAAGACAAAAAAGTTTTTCTCACTAGAACTACTTTTTCGACCGATAGTTTCTATGACAGCTATATGATATAGTCATCCGATCTGGCCGGTTCCAATAAAGTTGCAGCGTCTTTGTACTAAAAGACTTCGAGCAAAGTTGGGTTAAGAGACAGACGGACAGACGGACGGACATGGCTATATGAACTCAGTTCGTCATGCTGAGCAAGAATATGTATACTTTATAAGGCCGTGAACCCCTTGTGAAGCACGTAAATTTTTTTCTATAATTTTATTTAGTGGTTTTTGTTATAATACAAAGCCCAAACTTACAGTTAATTGCAATCACATAGTATATTATGGTTTCTTATGCATTATTTTTTGATTATTTGACTTTTATCCAAAAAAAACCTTCAATATTATGTCCAAGTGAGAAAAATTCAGCTTGCGCGACCTTGAAACCGCATATTTTTTAAACGCGCTATGAATAAATATAAGATTGGCTTACATTAGTTCAATTAAATAGTTTTCCTATAAAAATATAAGAAAGCAGAGCGTTTTTTACCACTTTTAATTTTTTGGTCTTGGTGGATCTTTCGGTGGAAATATATGAGAAAATAAATTTTTTCGGAGAAATTTTTTTTTCCTTATTCATCTTCCAGATTGCTGAAAAGACATACTATGCCCTGGGTGAAAAATGGGTGATCAAAATTGATGGGGCAAAAACTTAGTTCCCAGCGATTTGCTTCAAACTCATTTTCAAGGTTCCACAAGTATGTAATACGTGACTTTTATATTTTGGAGAATCTTCCCTCAAAGTCGGAAAATGGGCGGAAAACTGTTGTGTGAAACTCTTTTGTGTCTCATACGATTATTTCCAAACCTACTTTCAAAGCTTCACAAAACAAAAATATGGAATAAGTGACTTACAAATTTGGGAAAAGCTACATATACAAATGGAAGCGAAGTTGCGGTTTTAAGCTGGTCAAATATATAAACATGACTAGTTGAATTTCCTAAAACTTACTCTTACCTTATTCCACTATGAAGTTTCTAGAAGTGTGCTGTTTTCTGCTCCGATACTATTGAGGGGGGTCACAACAAGCGATGGTTCGCCAAAGCAGCTTAAATTATGGTTGGCCAAATTTACAACCATCGATAGTATGGATAGTGATATCGATGGTTTTCACAACACTACGATGAAGTAGGTCGGTGCTAGTTCGTCGCTTAATTTTTGTACACTCTCACTTTTTATCCTAGCTCTTTTTGACAAACGCTGAGAGAGAATTTTAGAAGTGATTGTTATGAAAATGCTTTTTATTCTTTTAGAATACGATAAGCACGACTTTGATAAGTTTCTCATTACACAAATTAATTTTTTTCAGTGCACCATTTCCCTACTTTCCCCCCCTTCTCATATACATAATCGCATTTACACTAATTGGGTGATGGTGATCAATCAAAAAGAACAGTAGAAAAACTGCAACCAAATAGACTCGAACTGAGTTCAGTTATTTTTCTTCTCTCTCTTTGGGCATTGTCAAAGCAACAGTCGCCCCGTACTCGTGTAGGAAACCTGAATGAATGGGTGAACGGTGAACTCAATGATCCGATTTCCGGTTGTGCACAGAAAATACCTGAACCAAATTGTCCATTTGGCCGTTCTCGAAGTCATATCATCAACCCCTCGTAAAAACGGAAGCAAAATGTTGCAGCTGATGTCGACTTTTGGCACGAACGACCCTGGCCATAGACAGAAACTCGTCGTCTCGTCGTGTGTTGTCACCGCTGCCATTATCCTTGCTAATTTTGCAGCTCAATGAGTCTTTAGAAATTTTTTGTTTTTTTTTTGTAGGCTGATCTTTAATTGCGCAGCTTGGCAAGCGGCATTACAAGCAAAACGAACCCGCTTAAAGTGTGATAAATGCGTTTTTGAAAAGGCCCCGAAACAGGAAGAGAATATGAAATTGGAATTTTGGGCCAGGGTAGAAATAACTTTGACTTTTTTCTGCTATAATTAGTTATCGTCTTGTTTGTTGTTTATTAATTGGATGTGATATGTTGATTTTTATCAGAGGAAAGAAAAGAAAGGTGGAGTTTTAGTTTTTTGATAGCCATTTTGATTTGAGAGTGCAGCTTCAAATATGCCCTCATCCCATTGGATTTCTCATGTGAGCAAATCAAATCGAGTGGAAAAAATTTCGCAAAAAAACAAAAAAATCATAACATCTGCAATTAATCCCGAACCCAAAATGTCATTTAAGGTCCAAAACTGTCGCGTGAACACAAAATTGATTTTTATTGATATTTATAGATTACAAAATTTTCCACATAAGCACCCAGAAAACGAAACGAAAAAAAAAGAACATTTGCTGCATAAATGTATTCCATTTCTTTTTTTCTATTCGTTTTTTTGCAACCCTCACATGAGTACGAGTATGTGATAGATTATGAACTTGAAATTGTAACAGTAGCCAACACAACAGACAGCACATTTTATGAGTTCCTCCACCCGAAATTGAGTTACTTGCCCTGCTAAATGAGGGTTCCACTTTTGCTGAAAACCCAACCCATTAAATTAAAAGACCATAAATTATTGAGTTTCTGGCTTTAATGTCAATTGAAGATTTTCGCAGGCAGTGTGAATTGCATTCTATTGATTGTCCATAGCTTAGTTCTTTTGTTGGCACTTAGGTGGCGTTGGAAAGATGCGAGACTATTGAATTTGGTGGTAAGAGATTACGAATGGGATTATGGCTAGTAAAGGAAATATCACCAATGTTTTCAACTGGGCTAAAAATCTGTTAAAATATAGAAGGCCTTAGAGATAGCAGATAATTCTTAAAAAATATTTCTTTAAACTTATTTTCTAGTTAGCTCCCTCGTATTGGTAAATACGATTATTGAGTTGGATCTCAGCCCAGGTTTACATTTATACACGATTTACGTAAATAGCTAGATGAACTTTTTTCACCTCTTTCAATGTTCCGCTTTGCTGCTTGACTGCTTCTGTCTACTATCATCTGTTAATAGAATTCATCCAAGTTTCAAGTTGGCTCCGTCGAAAATAGAAAAATTCAAACATTTTAGTTTAGCCAAAAAAATAATTACTACAACCAAGAAAAGGATTGATAAACAATACGGTTATTCTGCAGTCGTCAATAAAATCTATGAGTTGATTTTGAACAATCGGAGAATATAAGTGCACAGTAAAAACTAAAACAATCATACATGCTAGTTTTGAATTAAAATCAAAAAATATTTGATTTGACTAACAACATATTTAAACACCAAATTTAAGTTGCCCCTTTAATATTGATAATGAACGGATATCTAACTTAAGAATTACAAGTGGTCTGATTTTCATTTAGTGTGTGCTGTGGCTGTTTGTTCTGATTTTGAGTGAGTGGATTTAATGAGCTCAGACGTAGAATAAAGTGAAGACTGCGAACGAAAAAGAGATAAAGCAGCTAACCAAAATCTTTACCTTTCTCATCTTTACGTAAAATTTTTAGTAAGGAAGCTGCACACCAGCTGTGGTGGGAGAAGACTCTTTACCTTCGCTTGCTTCACGTCAACGAATACTGCCACGACGTACTCCTTGGCATGGTACCCTTCAAGGACAAAGTTAGTTACCCTGTGTAACTGTTCTGAGGTTCTGTGCGACCTTCTAAACCCAAATTGAAAGGGCGGAATTCGTTGGCTGAGCTCATCCAAGGCAAGTATTTTGCTTCTCTTAAAAATTTTCGACACCGACGAAAGCAAACTGATTGGCCGGTACGATTCAACATCTGGAGGACTCATGCGGACCTTGCGTATCATCATGATCTGGGCTTTTTCCAGGCTCTCGGAATGTATCGCAGTCTCAACACTGAGTTGAATATCAATACTAGAAAGAGTATGGCTTTGTCAGGTACTGCCTATAGCATCTGTTTTGCCGATCCATCTTGGCTATTTGATTTTTTCTTTCACCTCCGTAAAAGTGATCGGAGAAACTGGAAGTTCGAGCTGACCAGGTGTGTCAATGATAAGTTCCACTGTGCGTATTTTGGATACAGGTGAGGTTGTTAAGGGCGTAAATCTCTCCTCAAGATTTTCCGTAAACTTCTCAGCTCGACTCTTGGGAGATTTAGCCCAAGTGCCATTAGTCCTTTGGATCAGGAACAAAATTTTCGCCCATTTTGATGTGAATATTGTGGAAAAATGGTATGCAGTCATTGTTGGATTTTCCAACAGATCTTGTTGATTTGGAGCCTGATCTGAAGAAAACTTTGAGGGTAGAGTTTCCCAAAATTTGAGTCACGTTTTTTTTATTGTTTTTAAGTGTAACCTTTTTTTATTAATTATTTATTACGCTCCGCACTGAATACCAGAAAGAGACAAAGCAGCTAACTAAAATCTTTACCTTCCTCATCTTTCCTTATATTTGATATTGCACAGGCGATTTGTTTGTATGTAAACGTAAGTATTCACATATATGGTTGTTGTTTGCTCGATCGCCTTTTTCAAGTAACTCTCATCCTCTGGTTGTGAATGAAAAAGAAAGCATTCAACATGCTTATGTATGCATATATGTGCAACGCCGTGATCTTGACATCTTGTTAGCTTAGCTCCGGTAACTTGACAAGTTGCGCTGTGATCTTGACAGTGGATGAAAGAGAGGAATGAACAATTTTTATTCGCGTTTTAATTCTTGATAAGTTTGCTTGTGGACAATACTGTTACCCTAACATTTTATAAGTGAGCGATGCCTCGATCAAAAACAATTTGATTTCTTTTGATATAGAAATAAACGACGAGCAATGTGGAAAAGAAATTAAAGTAACTGCAGATACTACATACACACATAGAGAACATGGAAAGATTCGTTTGTGAAATAGAGTAGATGCGTCCAGCCGTTGCCCGGCTGTGTGTTGTTGGTGTCCTTAGGCAGTCATTTTTTGTCGGTCTAAGTCAAAGAACTTTACAAATCACTTTTTTCTTGATTGCCTCATTCATAAAAATTCTTACTCATATTGAATCAATCAAAAAAACACAGCGTTGAATATATTCAGCTCATAACGGCAATCGCATCGAACGGTTGAGCCAGAGTTTTTTGATCGTGCATATTTATTCATCGAACAAAACTCAGCGTTGAATATAATCAGAGTCATACCGGCAAAAGCATCGAGCGGTTGAGCTAGAGTTCGATAGAACAAAACTCAGCGTAAAATTGCAGAGCATTGTTCTCTCACTCTCTCTCTGCCTTTTTCCATATCTGTCAGTAGCGCCGTCTCAGAGTGTGATTTTCCTAGCCTCTAATCAATCGTCGTTGAGCAAAGCGAACAAAACACCCGAACTGATTGGAATGAAGACGAACATGCATTGAATAAAACTCATCAACGAACATGTTGTATATGCAAGTTTGATGCATAGAGCGCAAAGCCAGTTTATTCGGGTGTTGATTAATGTATGAGCGTTTTGCAGTCGAACGAAGCCGTTCTCTGGTCTAAATATGAGGTCTAAATACTTATTTTTAGAATGAATCACCCGGTATTCTGCTAATGTAGCTACAGGCAATATCTTTTTCGATCGTCATCTCGTGATTGATAGATATATAATGCTATTGGGTCTTCAAACCAACTCCGGCTTCCAGCTTTGAAATGGTATTAACATAGCGAAAATAACTTTATTAAATCGTCATCTCTTGAAAAAGGTATTGAAAAGTGAAAAGTTTGTCCCCTCAATGAAAAATATTACCAATATGTTGTATAACTTCTTGCTTTCGGGAATCATTTAATCAACTTTGAAATCGAGTAAAAAAAAACAGCTAGAAGATAACAAAAAAGACGATTGGTTAAGTTTTTAAAATATCTTTAATTTTTGTTAAATATTTTGGTACGGAACAGGTTCGGGCTCAACTATTTTATCAGTTGTTGTTCGTCTTAAAGTTCGGCTTACATTGCATGCTTTTTGGAACATTCACCTGTATTTTGGCTTAGAAACTTCTATAAGGGATTAGAATCAATACAAAGGCATAGCAATGTCAAATGAGGAGAGATTCGGGAGGCTCTTGAAACAGATCTACTGATATCCAGCTTCCTGCTTTTGTGGAGCTTAGTTCTTCGCTTAAAGAAATTTAATTTCCTGAAAGGATTTGTATAAGAAGTCAACATGATCTTCATAAAGAAAGTTCAATTCTGTTCTGACTATTCAGAATAGAACCAAAATTTAAAGTCTGCACCGTTCAGCCTTTATCTTAAAGCTGCTGAATAATTCTGTTATATATAATAAATATAAATATAAACTTAAATTTCAATTTCTCATTCCGATACTTTGATTGTATTCATTTTGTGTTTGTATATGATTGTATCGATACGACTTTTGGCCTTTTCAGCACAGTTTTATAAATTGATACAAAATTGATTAAAGTCTTTTATG
>JBAMBO010003042.1:0-40009 GCA_037044535.1 Lordiphosa magnipectinata
GCCGTTCTCTGGTCTAAATATGAGGTCTAAATAATTATTTTTAAAATGAATCACCCGGTATTCTGCTAATGTAGCTACAGGCAATATCTTTTTCGATCGTCATCTCGTGATTGATAGATATATAATGCTATTGGGTCTTCAAACCAACTCCGGCTTGCAGCTTTGAAATGGTATTAACATAGCGAAAATAACTTTATTAAATCGTCATCTCTTGAAAAAGGTATTGAAAAGTGAAAAGTTTGTCCCCTCAATGAAAAATATTACCAATATGTTGTATAACTTCTTGCTTTCGGGAATCATTTAATCAACTTTGAAATCGAGTAAAAAAAAACAGCTAGAAGATAACAAAAAAGACGATTGGTTAAGTTTTTAAAATATCTTTAATTTTTGTTAAATATTTTGGTACGGAACAGGTTCGGGCTCAACTATTTTATCAGTTGTTGTTCGTCTTAAAGTTCGGCTTACATTGCATGCTTTTTGGAACATTCACCTGTATTTTGGCTTAGAAACTTCTATAAGGGATTAGAATCAATACAAAGGCATAGCAATGTCAAATGAGGAGAGATTCGGGAGGCTCTTGAAACAGATCTACTGATATCCAGCTTCCTGCTTTTGTGGAGCTTAGTTCTTCGCTTAAAGAAATTTAATTTCCTGAAAGGATTTGTGTAAGAAGTCAACATGATCTTCATAAAGAAAGTTCAATTCTGTTCTGACTATTCAGAATGGAACCAAAATTTAAAGTCTGCACCGTTCAGCCTTTATCTTAAAGCTGCTGAATAATTCTGTTATATATAATAAATATAAATATAAACTTAAATTTCCATTTCTCATTCCGATACTTTGATTGTATTCATTTTGTGATAGTATATGATTGTATCGATACGACTTTTGGCCTTTTCAGCACAGTTTTATAAATTGTTACAAAATTGATTAAATTCTTTTATGATAAAGCTTTTAACAAAGTCTAAATATTCCATCAGGATTCATGCCGTTTGTGGTGTAAGCGTCATTAATGGCTTTAAGCACACGTTCGGAGGGTCTCTCCGATTTGGTATAAATGAATGTTGCCTCTGAAAAGAAAAACTATTATTGCAAATATACACTTAAATATATTAAGTGGAACAACTTACGTATATTTGTATTCGTTTTGTTCATATAACGACACACAAACTGAATCAGATAATTCGTATGATCTGTGCTAAAAATCTGCACTGGTTTCGAAGAATCAATTTCATTGGAATACTCAATTTTACGGCATGGTAGAGTGGAACGTGCATTGATAAATGAATTGTGTGCACTCTTTGGAGGATCACGCATAGTATGTAAGCCAATATTAATCCCATATTCAACTAGAGTACCTTTGAGAGTTGTCTGTGATTAAGGATATCAAAGATTATAAATATATATGTTTGTTAAATTCAAGTTAAACCTACCGAGTTTAGACACTGGCTAAAGTGAGGACAGGGACCAGAGGCCGTGGAAACCTGATCATCGTCTACTTCGGGTAACACAAATGATTGGCCCAGAATAAGAGGGGAAAAAACTAGAACGAGAGGTAGATAGCTGATGGAATATTTTATTAAATGGTTAACAATTTCTCAAGACTTTTCTCTAATTACTTACTTCAACATTTTGTGATAGACTGCAACAGTTTCCGATCAAAGTAAAGATTATATTGGCGTTACAAAAGTGGAAATAATTAAGTTAGTTATGGGTAATGATATAACTAGAAGTTTTTAGTGTTGACGTCAATAGTTATAGTGCAGGTGAGTTGTTATTGTAAAATTGAAGGTGAAGAGTCAATTTTACGCAAGGCTGCAAAACGGTGCCGAACCGGTTCGGTTCGGGATTTCCGGGTTCCTCGAACCGGACCATGAACCGAACCCTTCAAATACCCCCTGTATACAAAAAAGGGTTCGGTTCAAACAATCATTTAAGTCAATTTCTTAAGATCTCTTCTAGTTTTCTTAATATTATGACCGGAAAAAACTATTTTATAGTATAGCACAGAATCGCTTTAGTTGATAATTAAAGATGCTTTTTAGAAATCCAATCCATATTGCGATTTCGAGAAGAAGAAAAGAACATAAGTATAGTCGGAAAAGAGGATAGCAAATGAATTTGGAAGATCGTTTTAACAAGAATCGCCCTGATGCGTCTATTTAAAGCCCTTTTGAAGTTTAAAGATATTAAATTCATGTCCGATTTTAAGAAGACTCGGAAATGACTCAGAATAACGACTAGAAAATGACTCGCAAATGATTGGAAAAATAAGTCGAAATTGAGTCAAAACTAATAAGAAAAACGGGCTATAAACGACTCTTTAAGAAGATTCTCGACCATATTCACCCAACAAAAGTATCGTTTCTGACTATTTTAATCAGACGGAGGACTCAAAAAAGATTCAAATGTGATCAGAAATTTCATAAAATGCTGTCTGGGTATGTACGTAGAAGGTGAGGCTTCCAAAATTCAGAGACCAGACACTTTTGAAAGACTTTTTAGAACACCTATGAATGATAAGAATAAAGAAGGTGGTCCAATCGACTTGACGACTCATATACATAGCTTGGTAATCTGGACGCGTTCACGTGATTAAATATATGTCTACATTTTGACCGAATGCTAATGCAAAAAACGGTCAACTATTTAATAATCTCTGAACACAAACACCAACCAAAACCTTGGGTTCGATTAGTATAGGAACCGGTCCGCGAACCGAACCTTACACTCTACAATGGGTTTGAACATCCGGACCGAACCTTCACCAAAATTTTTCAGGTTCTGGGTCATGTTACGTCGTAAAACAAGTTGAAACCAAATTAATGATAAAAAAAACCCCCTTGTACTTTGGTACAAAAATTAATATACATTTTTAGAGAAGGAATTTTGCTGTACTTATCAGGGATGCAAACCGATTCTGTAACGAGTCGCACCAATTTCAGCTGATAAACCGAACCTTTTAAAAATGCTGAATCGAACTAAAAAACCCCATAGGAAAACTTTTCGGTTTGGTTCGGTTCAGTTCACTGACGAGTCTTAAGACGAAAAGCGCTTATTTCAGACAATGATAGTTGTAAATTTGGGAATTTGAATCGATAGTTTTATTTGACTTTCAATTAATAGCCTATTTCCACCAAAGAAATGAAACTTCGTTTCTTGAAATGACAAGAAATTATGAAAATTATATCATTTCTTCCATATACAGAGAAAAATATGGCGTTCCAAAATCGTTTCCAAATGGTCACGATTTTGGTCCGTTTTTTCCGTTGGTAAAACATGAACGGTGGTCATGAAAATCGAAAAAGTGTAATGATTTCAGTGCTTTTTAACATTTTATTTATTCCAAATTGCATTGTAAACGAGAAGGCCAAGTTAACTTGGGCACAGACAGCAAATGCTGTTTTTGAAATGTCAGAGTTTAAGAACGCTTACATTAAAATCAAACATTTTTGTAACTAAAACCCATTTTTCGACAGATAAACATCTGATTTCGACCAAAATTCTCGATACTTTTTGAAAACAAATCAAATTAACAATCGCAAAGTTAAAGAAAGATAAAATTGAAAACAAAAAATTTTCCGACCGATCGGTCCTATTGCAGCCTTAAGATATAGTCATCCGATTTTGACCATATTTTGCGAATCTATTTGAAAGCATATAGAATTAGTAATCAGTTTAAGAACGCTAACATTAAAAATAAAAAAATTTTCTTACTATCAACCATTTTCGACCGATCGGTCCTATGGCAACCATAAGATGAACCACCCGATGTCAATCAACTTTTTCAAATTATTTTGAAAGCGTTTAATATTAAGAATCACCGACCTTAGGAACGATTTACTTGAAAACAAAAAAAAAAATTTTCACTAAGACCCATTTTCCGACCGATCGGTTCTATGGCAGCTATAAGCTATAGTCATCCGATTTCGACCAAATTTTGCGAATCTATTTGAAAGATTATAGAATTAGTAATCAGTGAGTTTGAGGACGCTAACATTAAAAACAAAAAAGTTTTTCGTACTAAGACCCATTTTTCGACCGATGGTTCCTATGACAGTTATAAGATATAGTCATCCGATCTTGACCAAAATATGCGAATCTGTTGAAAAGCATATAATATCAATAATGATTGAGTTTAAGGACGCTAACATTGAAAATAAAAAAGGGTTTTTTTCACTAAGGCCCATTTTTCGACCGATGGTTCCTATGGCAGCTAAAAGATATACACAGAAAAAAATAATGATATGATCTGGGGCTCAATATTATATTTTTTCATATCAATAAAAAGCCGATATGACACACTTGACATTGACCTGTCCGAAAATATCAAAGTGAAATTTTCGACTATTTCAAAATAATATTTTTAAGATCAAATTGATATTTTATAATTTAATTATTACACAAAGAAAAAAAATGAACTGAAAATGGCACTGTTTATTTTATACCCCAGTACTATTATTTATTGTTTTATAGACACAGAAAAAGAACAAATGATAAGTAGGGATCGAACTCGGGACCATTTGCACGGGTTCAACTTGGCATGGCATCTTACTGCACTGCGCTATCGGATATGCGTGTGGCCACATGGCTGAGAGCGTACTTATATATTTATTTACGTCGCTTGAAGTATCGATGTGAAACACTATTTGTCTCTTTCTTTTTTCGTATTTTCTATACATCACCTTCCCCTTGTGAAAGTTTCGAAAATTTGAAAGATATCCTTATGACCTTTTCTAATATCATTTGACAAATTGATATTATTTATGGTTAATATGAAACATTATAGTTTGGAAAAGATAAGAAAAATATAATATTTGACAAAATGTCAATTTAACCAGCCCATATCAAATTGATATGGATAACTTTTATATATTGTTACACACTTAATTAAAATTGTTAATAATAAAGCTTTTAACAAAGTCTAAATATACCGTCAGGATTCATGCCGTTTGAGGTGTAAGCGTCATTAATGGCTTTAATCACATCATCGGAGGGTCTCTCCGATTTGGTATAAATGAATGTTGCCTCTGAAAAGAAAAACAATATTATTACAAATATACATTTAAATATATTAAGTGGAACAACTTACGAATATTTGTATTCGTTTTTTTCAAATAACGACACACAAACTCAATCAGATAATTCGTATGATCTGTGCTAAAAATCTGAAATTCTTTCGAAGCATCAAGTCGATTGGGATAGTTCATTTTACGGCAGGGTAGAGTGGAACGTGCATTGATAAATGAATTGTTTGCTTTCTTGGGAGGATCACGCATAGTATGTACGCCAACGGTAATCCCATATTGAACTAGAGGACCTTTGAGAGTTGTCTGTGATTAAGGATATCAAAGATTATAAATATATATGTTTGTTAAATTCAAGTTAAACCTACCGAGTTTATACTCTGGCTAAACTGAGGACACGGACCAGAGGCTGTGGAAACCTGATCATCACCTATTTCGGGTAACACATATATTTGGCCCATAATAAGAGGGGAAAAAACTAGAACGAGAGGTAGATAGCTGATGGAATATTTTATTAAATGGTTAACAATTTCTCAAGACTTTTCTCTAATTACTTACTTCAACATTTTGTGAAAGACTGCAACAGTTTCCGATCAAAGTAAAGATTATATTGGCGTTACAAAAGTGGAAATAATTAAGTTAGTTATGGGTAATGATATAACTAGAAGTTTTTAGTGTTGACGTCAATAGTTATAGTGCAGGTGAATTGTTATTGTAAAATTGAAGGTGTAGAATCAATTTTAAGCAAGGCTGTATACAAAAAAGGGTTCGGTTCAAACAATCATTTAAGTCAATTTCTTAAGATCTATTCTAGTTTTCTCAATATTAGGAACGGAAAAAACTATTTTATAGTATAGTACAGAATCGCTTTAGTTGATAATTAAAGATGCTTTTTAGAAATCCAATCCATATTGCGATTTCGAGAAGAAGAAAAAAACAGTAGTATAGTCGAAAAAAGGGAAAAGCAAATGCATTTGGAAGATCCTTTTTAAGCTCTTTTGAAGTTTAAAGATATTAAATTCATGTCCGATTTAAAGAAGACTCGGAAATGACTCAGAATAACGACTAGAAAATGACTCGCAAATGATTATAAAAATTAGTCGAAATTAAGTCAAAACTGATAAGAAAAATGGGCTATAAACGACTCTTTAAGAAGATTCTCGACTTGGACCACCATATTCGCCCGACAAAAGTATCGTTTCTGACTATTTGAATCAGACAGAGGACTCAAAACAGACTCAAATGTGATCAGGAATTTCATAAAATGATGTCTGGTTATGTACGTAGAAGGTGAGGCTTTCAAAATTCAGAGACCAGACACTTTTGAAAGACTTTTTAGAACTCCTATGAATGATAACATAAGGTATGTGGTCCAATCGACTTGACGACTCATATACATAGCTTGGTAATCTGGACGCGTTCTCGTATGTCTACATTTTGACCGAATGCTAATGCAAAAATCGGTCAACTATTTAATAATCTATGAACCCAGACTCGAACCAAAACCTTGGGTTCGATTAGTATAGGAACCGGTCCGCGAACCGAACCTTACACTCTACAATGGGTTTGAACATCCGGACCGAACCTTCACCAAAATTTTTCAGGTTCTGGGTCATGTTACGTCGTAAAACAAGTTGAAACCAAATTAATGATAAAAAAAACCCCCTTGTACTTTGGTACAAAAATTAATATACATTTTTAGAGAAGGAATTTTGTTGTACTTATCAGGGATGCAAGCCGATTCTGTACCGAGTCGTACCAATTTTAGCTGATAAACCGAACCTTTCAAAAATGCTGAACCGAACCAACAAGCCCCAAAGCAAAACTGTTCGGTTTGGTTCGGTTCAGTTCACTGACGAGTTTTAAGACGAAAAGCGCTTATTTCAGACAATGATAATTGTAAATTTGGTATAATTTATT
Organism: Lordiphosa magnipectinata; assembly: GCA_037044535.1. NCBI lineage: Eukaryota > Metazoa > Arthropoda > Insecta > Diptera > Drosophilidae > Lordiphosa > Lordiphosa magnipectinata. The sequence goes on from JBAMBO010003042.1 coordinate 6,948, forward strand.
TGACTTTCAATTAATAGCCTATTTCCACCAAAGAAATGAAACTTCGTTTCTTGAAATGACAAGAAATTATGAAAATTATATCATTTCTTCCATATACAGAGAAAAATATGGCGTTCCAAAATCGTTTCCAAATGGTCACGATTTTGGTCCGTTTTTTCCGTTGGTAAAACATGAACGGTGGTCATGAAAATCGAAAAAGTGTAATGATTTCAGTGCTTTTTAACATTTTATTTATTCCAAATTGCTTTGTAAACGAGAAGGCCAATTTAACTTGGGCACAGACAGCAAATGCTGTTTTTGAAATGTCAGAGTTTAAGAACGCTTACATTAAAATCAAACATTTTTGTAACTAAAACCCATTTTTCGACAGATAAACATCTGATTTCGACCAAAATTCTCGATACTTTTTGAAAACAAATCAAATTAACAATCGCAAAGTTTAAGAAAGATAAAATTGAAAACAAAAAATTTTCCGACCGATCGGTCCTATTGCAGCCTTAAGATATAGTCATCCGATTTTGACCATATTTTGCGAATCTATTCGAAAGCATATAGAATTAGTAATCAGTTTAAGAACGATAACATTAAAAATAAAAATTTTTTCTTACTATTAACCATTTTCGACCGATCGGTCCTATGGCAACCATAAGATGAACCACCCGATGTCAATCAACTTTTTCAAATTATTTTGAAAGCGTTTAATATTAAGAATCACCGACCTTAGGAACGATTTACTTGAAAACAAAAATATTTTTTTCACTAAGACCCATTTTCCGACCGATCGGTTCTATGGCAGCTATAAGCTATAGTCATCCGATTTCGACCAAATTTTGCGAATCTATTTGAAAGATTATAGAATTAGTAATCAGTGAGTTTGAGGACGCTAACATTGAAAATAAAAAAGGGTTTTTTTCACTAAGACCCATTTTTCGACCGATGGTTCCTATGGCAGCTAAAAGATATACACAGAAAAAAATAATGATATGATCTGGGGCTCAATATTATATTTTTTCATATCAATAAAAAGCCGATATGACACACTTGACATTGACCTGTCCGAAAATATAAAAGTGAAATTTTCGACTATTTCAAAATAATATTTTTAAGATCAAATTGATATTTTATAATTTAATTATTACACAAAGAAAAAAAATGAACTGAAAATGGCACTGTTTATTTTATACCCAAGTACTATTATTTATTGTTTTATAGACACAGAAAAAGAAGAAATGATGAGTAGGGATCGAACTCGGGACCATTTGCACGGGTTCAACTTGGCATGCCATCTTACTGCACTGCGCTATCGGATATGCGTGTGGCCACATGGCTGAGAGCGTACTTATATATTTATTTACGTCGCTTAAAGTATCGATGTGAAACACTATTTGTCTCTTTCTTTTTCGTATTTTCTATACATCACCTTCCCCTTGTGAAAGTTTCGAAAATTTGAAAGATATCCTTATGACCTTTTCTAATATCATTTGACAAATTGATATTATTTATGGTTAATATGAAACGTTATAGTTTAGAAAAGATAAGAAAAAAATAATATTTGACAAAATGTCAATTTAACCAGCCCATATCAAATTGATATGGATAACTTTTATATATTGTTACACACTTGATTAAAATTTTTTATAATAAAGCTTTTAACAAAGTCTAAATATACCGTCAGGATTCATGCCGTTTGAGGTGTAAGCGTCATTAATGGCTTTAATCACATCATCGGAGGGTCTCTCCGATTTGGTATAAATGAATGTTGCCTCTGAAAAGAAAAACAATATTATTACAAATATACATTTAAATATATTAAGTGGAACAACTTACGAATATTTGTATTCGTTTTTTTCAAATAACGACACACAAACTCAATCAGATAATTCGTATGATCTGTGCTAAAAATCTGAAATTCTTTCGAAGCATCAAGTCGATTGGGATAGTTCATTTTACGGCAGGGTAGAATGGAACGTGCATTGATAAATGAATTGTTTGCTTTCTTGGGAGGATCACGCATAGTATGTACGCCAACGGTAATCCCATATTGAACTAGAGGACCTTTGAGAGTTGTCTGTGATTAAGGATATCAAAGATTATAAATATATATGTTTGTTAAATTCAAGTTAAACCTACCGAGTTTATACTCTGGCTAAACTGAGGACACGGACCAGAGGCTGTGGAAACCTGATCATCACCTATTTCGGGTAACACATATATTTGGCCCATAATAAGAGGGGAAAAAACTAGAACGAGAGGTAGATAGCTGATGGAATATTTTATTAAATGGTTAACAATTTCTCAAGACTTTTCTCTAATTACTTACTTCAACATTTTGTGAAAGACTGCAACAGTTTCCGATCAAAGTAAAGATTATATTGGCGTTACAAAAGTGGAAATAATTAAGTTAGTTATGGGTAATGATATAACTAGAAGTTTTTAGTGTTGACGTCAATAGTTATAGTGCAGGTGAATTGTTATTGTAAAATTGAAGGTGTAGAATCTATTTTAAGCAAGGCTGTATACAAAAAAGGGTTCGGTTCAAACAATCATTTAAGTCAATTTCTTAAGATCTATTCTAGTTTTCTCAATATTAGGAACGGAAAAAACTATTTTATAGTATAGTACAGAATCGCTTTAGTTGATAATTAAAGATGCTTTTTAGAAATCCAATCCATATGGCGATTTCGAGAAGAAGAAAAAAACAGTAGTATAGTCGAAAAAAGGGAAAAGCAAATGCATTTGGAAGATCCTTTTTAAGCTCTTTTGAAGTTTAAAGATATTAAATTCATGTCCGATTTAAAGAAGACTCGGAAATGACTCAGAATAACGACTAGAAAATGACTCGCAAATGATTATAAAAATTAGTCGAAATTAAGTCAAAACTGATAAGAAAAATGGGCTATAAACGACTCTTTAAGAAGATTCTCGACTTGGACCACCATATTCTCCCGACAAAAGTATCGTTTCTGACTATTTGAATCAGACAGAGGACTCAAAAAAGACTCAAATGTGATCAGGATTTTCATAAAATGATGTCTGGTTATGTACGTAGAAGGTGAGGCTTTCAAAATTCAGAGACCAGACACTTTTGAAAGACTTTTTAGAACTCCTATGAATGATAACATAAGGTATGTGGTCCAATCGACTTGACGACTCATATACATAGCTTGGTAATCTGGACGCGTTCTCGTATGTCTACATTTTGACCGAATGCTAATGCAAAAATCGGTCAACTATTTAATAATCTATGAACCCAGACTCGAACCAAAACCTTGGGTTCGATTAGTATAGGAACCGGTCCGCGAACCGAACCTTACACTCTACAATGGGTTTGAACATCCGGACCGAACCTTCACCAAAATTTTTCAGGTTCTGGGTCATTAAGTACGTTACGTGGTTAAACAAGTATGGTACAAAAATTAATATACATTTTTAAAGAAGGAATTTTGTTGTACTTATCAGGGATGCAAACCGATTCTCAAACGAATCGCACCAAACCGAATCGAACCGGCAGCCTTTTAAAAATGCTGAACCGAACCAAAAAACCCCAAAGCAAAACTGTTCGGTTTGGTTCGGATCCAGTTTTAAGACGAAAAGCGCTTATTTCAGACAATGATATATGTTAATTTGGGAATTTGAATCGATAGTTTTATTTGACTTTCCATTAATAGCCTATTTCCACCAAAGAAATAAAACTTCGTTTCTTGAAATGACAAGAAATTATGAAAATTATATCATTTCTTCCATACACAGAGAAAAATATGGCGTACCAAAATCGTTACCAAATGGTCACGATTTTAGTCCGTTTTTTCCGTTGGTAAAACATGAACGGTGGTCATGAAAACAGAAAAAGAGTAATAAATTCAGTGCTTTTTAACATTTTATTTATTCCAAATTGCATTGTAAACGAGAAGGCCAAGCTAACTTCGGCACAGACAGCAAATGCTGTTTTTGAAATGTCAGAGTTTAAGAACGCTTACATAAAAATCAAACATTTTTGTAACTAAAACCCATTTTCCGACAGATTAACATCTGATTTTGACCAAATTTCGCGAATCTTTTTGAAAACAAATCAAATTAACAATCGCAAAGTTTAAGAAAGATAAAATTGAGAAAAAAAATTTTTTTCTCACTAAGACTCATTTTCCGATCGATCGGTCCTATTGCAGCCTTAAGATATAGTCATCCGATTTTGACCAAATTTGGCGAATCTATTTGAAAGCATATAGAATTAGTTATCAGTGAGTTTAAGGACGCTAACATTAAAAACAAAAAAAATTTCTTACTATCAACCATTTTCGACCGATCGGTCTTATGGCAACCATAAGATATAGCCACCCGATGTCAATCAACTTTTTCAAATTAGTTTGAAAGCGTTTAATATTAAGAATCACCGACCTAAGAAACGATTTACTTGAAAACCAAAAAGTTTTTTCACTAAGACCCATTTTCTGACCGATCGGTCCTATCGCAGCTATAAGCTATAGTCATCCGATTTCGACCAAATTTTGCGAATCTATTTGAAAGCTTATAGAATTAGTAATCAGTGAGTTTGAGGACGCCAACATTAAAAACAAAAAAGTTTTTCGTACTAAGACCCATTTTTCGACCGATGGTTCTAATGACAGCTATAAGATATAGTCATCCGATCTTGACCAAAATATGCGAATCTGTTGAAAAGCATATAATACCAATAATGATTGAGTTTATGGACGCTTACATTGAAAATAAAAAAGTTTTTGACACTAAGACCCATTTTTCGACCGATGGTTCCTATGGCAGCTATAAGATATATGTACACAGAAAAAAAAATAATATGATCTGGGGCTCAATATTATATTTTTTCATATCAATAAAAAGCCGATATGACACTCTTGACATTGACCAGTCCGAAAATATCAAAGTGAAATTTTCGACTATTTCAAAATAATATTTTTAAGATCAAATTGATATTTTATATTCAATAATTATTCAAATATTATTAAATATATTTTATATACTTATTAAACAAAGAAAAAAAATGAATTGAAATTGGAACGATTTGTTTTTTTACCTAAGTACTATTATTTATTGTTTAATAGAAACAGAAAACGAAAAAATGTATAATTTTTTGACCACGCCTTGAGTAGGGATCGAGAACTCGGGACCATTTGCACGGTTCAACTTGGCATGCCATCTTACTGCACTGCGCTATCGGATATGCGTGTGGCCATGGCTGAGACATGGCTGAGAGCGTACTTATATATTTCTATACGTCGCTTGAAGTATCGATGTGAAACACTATTTGTGTCTTTCTTTTTTCGTATTTTCTATACATCACCTTCCCCTTGTGAAAGTATCGAAAATTTGAAAGATATCCTTATGACATTTTCTAATATCATTTGACAAATTGATATTATTTATGGTTAATATGAAACGTTATAGTTTAGAAAAGATATGAATAAAATGATATTTGACAAAATGTCAATTTAACCAGCCCTTATCAAATTGATACGGATAACTTTTATAAATGGTTACACACTTGATTAAAGTCTTTTATAATAAAGCTTTTAACAAAGTCTAAATATACCGTCAGGATTCATGCCGTTTGAGGTGTACGCGTCATTAATGGCTTTAATCACATCTTCGGAGGGTCTCTCCGATTTGGTATAAATGAATGTTGCCTCTGAAAAGAAAAACAATATTATTACAAATATACATTTGAATATATTAAGTGGAACAACTTACGTATATTTGTATTCGTTTTTTTCAAATAACGACACACAAACTCAATCAGATAATTCGTATGATCTGTGCTAAAAATCTGATATTCTTTCGAAGCATCAAGTCGATTGGGATAGTTCATTTTACGGCAGGGTAGAGTGGAACGTGCATTGATAAATGAATTGTTTACTTTCTTGGGAGGATCACGCATAGTATGTACGCCAACGGTAATCCCATATTCAACTAGAGGACCTTTGAGAGTTGTCTGTGATTAAGGATATCAAAGATTATAAATATATATGTTTGTTAAATTCAAGTTAAACCTACCGAGTTTATACTCTGGCTAAACTGAGGACAGGGACCAGAGGCTGTGGAAACCTGATCATCGTCTTCTTGTAGATCTGTGGTTAACAACAATTGCTGGCCCAGAATAAGAGGGGAAAAAACTAGAACGAGAGGTAGATAGCTGATGGAATATTTAAGTAAAGGGTAAACGATTTTTTAAGAGTTTTCTCCAAGAACTTACTTTAACATTTTGTGATAGACTGCAACAGTTTGCAATCAAAGTAAAGTTTATATAGGCGTTACAAAAGTGGAAATAATTAAGGGGCATGTTGGCTATGATATAACTAGAAGTTTTTTGTGTTGACGTCAATACTTATAGTGCAGGTGAATTGTTATTGTAAAATTGAAGGTGTAGAATCAATTTAAAGTGTTAAATTGTTATAGTTCTGGGTCATTAAGTACGTTACGCCCTAAAAACAAGTAGAAACCAAGTAGAAAGAAGGAATTTTGCTGTGCTTATCAGAGATGCAAGCCGATTCTGAAACGAATTGCACCAAACCGTAACCATACCGAAAAAAAAAAATGATGAATCGAACCAAAAAACCACAAAAGCAAAACTGTGCGGTTTGGTTCGGTTCAGTTCACTTACGAGTTTTAAGACGAAAAGCGCTTATTTTGAGACAATGATAATTGCAAATTTGGGAATTTTAATCGATAGTTTTATTTGTCTTTCGCCTCAATTAAGTTTCTCTGATAGACCCTAGACCGAATTGAATCTTAGCGATGTGATAGCGTACATCTCCTGGAACTGTTCACATTATATTCAATATTCCTTCATGGCAGTTGCTAGTTGATTTAGCGTTTGCACATTGGGCGGAATTCCCATATTTTTTGGCATAAAGTCCAAAATTATTTTTTATTATTTACATAATCTTAATATTATTTCCGTTAAATAAATGTCTCCCCTGAGTAAAAATATGATAAAATATATTTTTTGGCCCATCACTGGTTTTTGACAGCCCGTTAAAGTGACCTGTTTGTGCTAGGCTAATTGTGCCTTGTTTGTGCTTAAAATTTTGTGAATGTTTGATTAACAGCCATTCTAATTAGATTGTATATTATGGCGGTTTAAAATATGCAAAATACTCATAAAGGTTTGTACTTTCTAGTGTAAAGCGCTTAAATTAGATAAGCTTTTGATTCGTGTTGTATTTAATGTTATTGATGAAACATATTTTATGTAGAACCTAGCCTCAATACTTGTTTTTCGTGGAGCAGAACTAGCTAGATGACGCCGGATTACAGAAAGTGCTAATGAGGTAGTGTGTGTTATTGTGTATACATTTATGGAGAGTAAACAACTTAAGCGCATATTTGCGCAATTTGGAAATAATTGAATATATTTAGACAAGGTAAATTTTTGTCGTGTCGAATTACTGTAAGTTTGGTAGACTGTCTGCGCGATCAAATAAACCGAAATTTTCCTTCCTGAAAGCTTTATGACCTAAAAAAATAGAGGCAAGTTAACTTCGGCTCTACCAAAGTTTATACAACTCGCATTATTTATACAAATAAAGATTTTAAATGATTTTCATTCCACAATTTCACTCATTCATTGTTCTGGTGGCAGCCATATGCAACAGTCAACAGATTTGGACCAACTGTAGCACAACTATGAGGAAGCTTATAATATTTAACCATAGAACTTATAGAATATTTAAAAATATGGAGTTTTGGAGACTATTTCGTAGACCTATCTTTCCTATAGCAGCTATACCATGCGGTACTATATCATAAAACTTGCTAGAATTATGAAAAGGCAAAGAAAACTAATAAATTCGAGGTTTTTGGGACGTTTGCATTAAAAACATAAAAGTTTTTCTCACTAAGTCTTGTTTTTCGGTTGATCGTTCCTATGGCGGCTATATGCAATAGTCTTCCGATATGGCCGGCTCCAACAAATGCACAGCATATAAGTACCTAAAAACTTTGCACAAAGTTAAGTAAAGATAGCTTTGAATCTGACGGAAGAGATGAATGTAGGTGGCGGGAGTGGCGTGGTCACACCGGCAAAAACAATAAATTCGAAATTAACTTATAATATAAACAGCAAATACTTGAAGTTTCAACTTTCTATCTTTATTTTTAGAGTTTATTCCAAAAAAAAGGCAATTCAGCCCAATGTGGTTTGTAAGGAGTACTTATATAAGTATTGTAAAATTATTCTAGGATAAAAATTTAAATATGCAATCAAAATAATTTGAAAACTTGAAACGTCATTTATAAAATATATATCAAAAATTCTGTTTAGTTATCATAAAAAACCATGTAATGAACCCATCCCTGTTACCTACAGTGCTTAATGGGCTGGTCGTGTATAAATTTGTTTCAAAAACCTCCCGGTTGTATTTTCACTACACCGTGAAAAAAATTGATATGAAATGGCAGTCATTTCCACATGTTTTCATATCAATTTTACTCCGATATGACTAAGATCAAATTCATATGTATCGCTACGGTATTTTCGAACATATCATTAGGATATTTTAAAGATTATCTGAATCTTTTCGTCATATCAATTATGTAATAACAAAACTAAAGTTTATAAAATCGTCTTAATACAATAAAGTATCATTTTGATATTACAAAAATATCATTTTGTAATCTTCAAATTATATTTTTCAATATCAAGTAGACATTTATAATATAACTTTTGAAATAGCACAATAATATTGAGAATGAGTATCTGGTATAAGTATCTACATTCTGAAAAAAATAAAAAATTTTGAATCCAATTTATATTTTTTATTAAAAAAAAAAATTAAAAATATAAATATATTAAGCTGTCGAAGACAGATTGGTTGAGTTCTTGACTTTTAATGAACATCAGCAGCTTTCCGCATTTAGCATTTTCTTCGCTCATATTAGCCCTAAAGTGGGACGCAAATAAAAAGAAAAGTCTAATATAAAACAAGAAGGCATTAACAAGCTTAAATTGTTGTAAGCTGCGACCGCATAAGTGGGAGCGAAGATGTCAACGCAAAATATTTGTTTTTAGTTGTAGTTGAAAATGATAAAAGAACGCTCTCCCACTTTGCTTAACCTTGTTACTGCCTCATGCAGGGCTTAATACCGGAACCGGAACCGTTAACCGAAATAAACCGATTCAAATCACGTGCCGGAACCGAAACCGGAACCGATACACATATTTTTTTGAAAACCGAAAACCGTTTACCGTTATTAACGAAACCTATAGAGCCGGAACGAAAACGAAACGTTGATACCGGTACAGTTTCGGTTTTTTTCGCCTTTCCATAGCGCATCGTAGTTTTGGTCACGCGTTGGAGATCAACCTAATATATAAGGTTGTCAAAAAAGTCTTGCGGTATTTTTATTGAATTTTCAATTGTTCATAAAATTGGTTATAACAATGCGATTTAAGTCAAATATGCGCCGTTTTGTTCGATGAAGAGTTCCCAGCGAGATGCCAAGTTCATAATGCCCCTCTTATAAAAGCTCGCTTCCCTATTGGCAAAAAACTCGGAGAGCCAATTTTCACAGGACTCTCTTGTGGCCAACTTCCGACTACCAAGCTCGTTCGCCATGGACAGAAATAGGTGGTAATCACTTGGTGCGAGATCCGGACTATACGGTGGATGCAAAAGAACCTCCCATCCGAGCTCCCGGAGCTTCTGGCGCGTCACCAAAGATGTGTGTGGCCTGGCGTTGTCCTGATGGAAGACAATTCGGCCTCTGTTGATCAAAGATGGCCTCTTCTGCATGAGTGCTGCATTCAAGCGGTCCAGTTGTTGGCAGTACAGGTCCGAATTGAGCGTTTGGCCATAGGGGAGCAGCTCATAGTGGATGATTCCCTGCCAATCCCACCAAACACACAGAAGAACCTTCCTGGCCGTCAATCCAGGCTTGGCCACCGTCTGGGCAGCTTCACCGCTTTTCGACCACGACCGTTTGCGCTTCACGTTGTCGTAAGTGACCCACTTTTCATCGCCAGTCACCATCCGCTTCAAAAACGGGTCGATTTTGTTGCGATTCAGAAGCGATTCGCATGCATCCATACGGGCAAAAATGTTTGTTTGCGTCAAGTCGTGTGGCACCCATACATCGAGCTTCTTTTTGAATCCAAGCTTCTTCAAATGGTTTATAACGGTTTGATGACTCATGCCCAGCTCTTGGCCGATGCTACGGCTGCTACTATGCCGGTCTCTTTCGATCAATTCAGCGATTTTATCGCAATTTTCGACGACAGGCCTTCCGGACCGTGGCGCATCTTCGATCACCTCTGCACCAGAACGAAAACGTTGAAACCATCGTTGTGCGGTGGAAATGGAAACTGTATCGGGTCCATAAACTGCACAAATTTTATTGGCAGCATGAGATGCATTTTTGCCTTTATCGTAGTAGTACTGTAAAATATGACGTATTTTCTCTTTATTTTGCTCCATGTTTGCGACGCGATAACTCACGAACGACTAAAAACAAACAACAATAAATCAAACACGTGTTAGCGCGTGAAAAGACCTTTCCAAAAAGCTCTAGCGTGAACCGATGCGACGAATACAACTAGAACTACGCGCTTGCAAAGACAAGCTTGCGGAAATACCGCAAGACTTTTTTGACAACCTTATATTTGCTGGCGGAAGACATCTTAAACATTTGCTCCAGTTTTGCGTCTGCAGATATCGACTTTCCTCTGCACCGGAATGTGTGGGAATCAGTTCGCGAAATAACTTCACTACTGAACTAAACTTCAAGCCGAAAATCTAGTTTTGGGTGATTTTTATTCCATTTGGATACACTGCAAATTGGAAATATCAAAAAATTCGTCCTCTCTAGCGAAAAAGTTTGTTCAAAGAAAAGTGAGGGAAATCCTTTTTTAAAAACAATGCTTTTTTGATTGGCATAATTTTGGACCCTAGATATAACGTAACGCTAAGTAATGAGCAAAAAAATATTTGTATCAATCTTTTATGAAATATTTATGCACAAATTTCGTCGGTTGCTGATCAATCACTGCTTAATGATGAATGCACTTCTAATACTAGTTCATCTGAAAGCGCCGAAAAAGTTGACATCTATGATATTGTGGGAAAAGAAACTTGGTGATAAAAACACTACAATTGTATCATTTGTGTGTTGTGTAAACGTGTTTGAAACCATAAAAACATTCTTAACTGGTGGTCAAAGTCCTCCACAAAGTTCCCAGAATTGTATGAGATTTCAAAAGTCGTGCTTTCTGTTCGTGTTACAAGGTTTAATTTGTGGAGTAATTTATAATGAATCCGCTAATTATGTACCTGAGAGCAAATCACAAGAATGCTGGACGTATAAAATTCAAACTTAAATTCGAAAATTAATAATATATAATATAATATATATGAGTTTATAATGAAATCATAAGTTCTTATTTGTTAACTACGTAAAAACATACGAATAATGAAATAGTCTATATAATTTTACTTTAAATGTGAAACGATTAATTTTGTGTAGAATTTTGATTCATTTTATTACACAGGAATAAAATGATTTGGATTTTCTCAGAATTTAATTGTTCCAATATTTATAATAAGTACATATTATTTAGTTATACCGGTACCTTCCGATATACCGAAATAAAAATCCGGGTACCATATCGAAACCGAAATTAATTGAAAACCGAAATAGAACCTTTAACCGAAACATCAATTTCGGTACGTACCGGAACCGAAATTCGTTTCGGAATTAAGCCCTGGCCTCATGGCTTTCACGATATACATTGGCGACATTGGATTTTGTTGTTGTGTGTTTTTCCAGATGTAAATTTTGTTACATTTTGTCCAAAAGTAAATTTGTTATTGTAGTGTTGTTCTTGAAAGCCAACACTATCTTTCTCTGTCACAGCTCAAATGAGCATGCCGTGGCTTTCCGTTTTTCAAATTCTAATTCATATGACAGTCATATCATTTTATCATTTTCGGGATCATTCTGAAACTTTTTAATATCAACTCGAAAAAGTGATATATGAGCATTTCCAAGCACATAAAGTATACATATTCTTGATCAGCTTAACGAGTCAGCTTAAAAGCTAACTCCACCAAGCTTTGCACGAAGTCTTTTGGTACAAAGACGCTGCACATTTGTCGGAACCGGCAGGATCGAATGACTATATCGTACAGCTGCCATGGGAACTATCGGTCGAAAAAGTAGTTTTAGTGGGAAAAACTTTTTTGTCTTCAACGCAAATGTCCCCAAACCTCGTACTTCTAAGTTTTTATTGCTTTCACATAATTCCACCAAGTTTGATAAAAATCGGACAACTATATAGTATAGCTGCCATAGAAAAGATTGTTCTGAAAAAAAGTCTTAGTATAAAAAACTTTTTTGTTTTCAATGCTATTGCTGCCAAACTTGTTACTGATCAATATTTTATGCTACCACACAATTCGGTAAATTTTGATCCAAATCGGATGACTATAGCATATAGCTGCCATAGGAATGATTGGTCGAAAAAGTAGTTCTAAGGAGATTAACTTCTTTGGTTTTAATGGCAGCGCTTTTATACTTCCCAGATATGAATTTGATCGGCTTCCACACAATTTTGGGAAGTTTGGCAATAATCTGATGAATATATCGTTTAGCTGCCATATAACAAACTGGCAAGCAAATGGTCAAAGTAGTGGCTCCATATATGGCTGAGTTTGGGAAATAGCTCAGCTAAGAATGTTATACGAAAATAGGGAATTTTTGCAGAAATCCGTTTTCAGAAGGAATATAGTTCAAATATCGAGCAAATCAAAATCAAATACGAATAACGAGCTTAAATCCATATCGGACCTTCTTGATTGCATCCGAATGTGGCAAAAAATGAATTCAATTCCGAGTGTTTTTGAAATATGCCAATTTCGACTTTAATTTAGCTCAACTGAGCTAAAGACAGTATCAACACAAGAATTTCGGAACTAAAAAATCTACAAAATCCACGATCGACCGACATTTGATATCGTTTGGAATTGATTTAAGTCCGAATATTTCTTTTTTTTTTGTGCTTTGTGTATCAATTTTCTTCTCATCATGACAGAAGCTAAGTTTACACTGCTGATCGTGTCTATTTATCTCTTAATATTGTTATCTAAATATCCAAAACGCTACCCAATATTCAACATGATGACAGTTTTATGGCAGAATCACATTCTTTCACTTTCAGTGAACCAATTTACCTTCATTTACCTAACTACCCCTCTGTCCTTCTGCCCAGAGACGGAGACTCGTCACAAGGGCGAAAATGGTCAATTCGTTGCAGTCATATTTAAAAAAAACTTAATGCCTATTAACAACAATAGATGTCGCTTGAATGCCTGATTTGCCATAGTAAAAATGGTTAATTAATAAACTTCCGATTCAGATTCACTGTGACTCCCTCTGTGTGTGTGTGTGTGTGTGTGTGTGTGTGTGAGGTGACAAACGTTTAAACAATAGAAATTGATGAGATATCCGTAACGTCTGTATTATATGGCAAATTAATTGCATTTGGCCGTTGCCAAATTGTCAATCAAAGAGCAATAAATATTATCGAGCCGAGGCAAGCCGAAAAGAGAAAGTTGTAAATAAACATGGGTAAAAAAGCGAAATAGTGGAAATGAAACAGAGCAAGTGCAATGATTGCGACTAAAATGACTTCTTTTTATAGACTTTCCCAAAAAAAATAAAACAAAAACAACAACAAAATAAGTTTAAGCCAAGTAACTAGCGAGCAGAGCCAGAAAGAGATACAACTACTTTACACACACACACACACACAGATACATATATAAAATGTTCAAATCATCAAACAATAAACTCAAAATGGACTCCGTCGCTTGTCGCACGTTTCATGCTCATTTTCATGTCGAGCGCGTTAAAAACGTCAGGCTCCCCCCCCTCATCTCTCTTCCAACAACACACACACACAGTCTCTCTTTCTCTCATGCTGCACATGCCTCATGCGCAGTATACGAAACATAATGGAAACGAAACACTAGCCATTTTGCGCATGGCGTTGATGATGGCATGTGGGCGTGGCCATTGTCCCATACTCACTCACACTCATCTCTTCTCATATTTGTACTCTGTGTGGTGAAGCTAATGAGCTTCTTCTTAGGCTACATTTGAGCTCATTCTCTGCCATGGCTTGATTACATTTTGACCTTCTCTCGGTTCGGGGGGTTTTTTTTTCTTTCTGTTATTTAATTTTTATTCTGTTTCTTTCAATGTTGCTACGTGTTTGTTGCATTTTTGATAGGCTACCGAACCGAATGGGTAGCTCATTAACAGTCTGAGTTGATTTCGTTTTGCTTTTGGGGTTTTTAATTAAAAAATTTTTCAAAAGTTTTTGTAGCGTTGGAAGGTAGGAGACGAGTTTCATGGGTCTGCATATAAATGTTTCCCAAGTTTTAAAAGGAGGAAAAGAAAGAAAATGTAGGAAAATAAAATAAATTTATTATTGTACATTTTGCTTTAAAATCATAGAAAAGCTTAATTTAATTAAAAAATACTCTTTTATTTTTTTAATGATTATACCTATCTTATAAAGGGTGATTTTTGAAGTGTTTGTTTTTTGAAAATGTTAAAAAAAACGAGAGCGTAAGTTAAAGTCGGCTCTAACCGACTTCGATATACCCGTTACTCATGAAAACAAATGTTTAATAGCCTTCCTGTGTGCCTGAGGTGGGTCAGCCGAAAAGTATGCAACATTTTTTAACTCGGCTATTTATCATCCGATCTTGATGAAAATTTCAGGGCTTATAGATGTTGCGAATATAAACCATTTTAAATTTGAGATCGATATCTCAAAAGTTGTGGGAGATATTCAACATTTTTTATTGTGGGGGCGGGGGTGGGCGTGGCAAAAATTTGAAATTAACTTGATCTGCGTGCAGACAATAGGAGTCTACATTTCAAAATTGGTTGCTCTAGCTCTTCTAGTCTCTGAGATCTAGGTGTTCATACAGACAGACGGACGGACGGACAGACGGACAGACTGACAGACGGACAGACGGTCAGACGGTCAGACGGACAGACGGACATGGCTATATCGACTCGGCTGTTGATGCTGATCAAGAATATATATATTATATATAGTCGGAAATGATTCCTTCTGCCTGTTACATACATTTGCACGACTTTAGTATACCCTTTTACTCTACGAGTAACGGGTATAAAAACACAAACTTAAAGCAATAGTGAATCAAATATTTATTTGGAATGATACATCAATGCCTGCCGTTTACTTTTTAAAGATTATTTCATGTAAATGTTGTCCGCGGCTAAGTCTGAGGTGGTCCAGCTGTAAGCTCCAATTTTGGCATACTTTTTCCAGTATTTCGGCAGGTATCTCACCAATGACAGCTGTAATGTTGTCTTCTAGGGCTGCAACTAATTGAACCACTTGGTATATTATATTCCCAAATACCCGAAAAATAAAAAAAAAACAGAGGAGAGCTAGCTTCAGCTCGATCAAAGTTTATATAACCTTGGAGGTTGTATAATTTATTTAAATGAAGGTTTTAAATGATTTTTTTCTAACATTCTTAGCTGAGATTTTTCCCAAACTCAGCAATAGGTGGCGCCACTAATTACATTTTACCTACGAGGTTTTATGTGTAACTAACTTTATTGAATATAACTTAAGCTAACAATTATCGTTGAGTTGAACGGAGCGAAACGGGAGCCACCCGCGCTAATCGAAGCCAAGCCAGAAACTGAGCGCCAGTGTCGTTCTGCAATCGCGTCAGGGATGGTGCTCGACAAATGGTGTGACCAGAGGTGGCCAGGGCTGCCACAACCATTTGTTTGCCATTTTGATAGATGACAGCTATATTATATATTCATCTGATTTTGACCAAACTCCCCAAAATTGTGTGAAAACTGATAATATTCACAACTGGAAAGTATAAACACGCTACCATTAAAAACATCTGGCTCTGGCTGGTTTTGGCAAATGTGCAGCTTATTTGTACCTAAAGATTTCCTGCAAAGTTTGGTTAAGGTAGATTTTAAACTGACGGAGGAGATAGCTTAGAAACAGAGTTCAACTTATAAAAGTATAACGAAGCCCACAGCCTATTTACATAGATTCGACAAATTTGCTGTTAATACTTAACTGCAATGATGCAAAATGTTAAGCGTGGCGACATCGTTATTTTTGCTTCTTCTACCTTCAAGTTTTGTATAATATTATACTTCTCGTTATTTCCCATGTACGTAGTGGCCTTAAAATGTTAATGAAAACGACGGAACAACATCAACTCAAATTAAGCTTTTGCTTTTTCTAACAAATGTTCCTAAAGTGGGGAACACTGTGACCGTTTTTACAATGTTCTTAGCTATCAATAACATAAAAAAAATAAAACATATTTTTTTGTGTTATTACTTATTTTATTAAGCAAGTCTTCGGTCCAAATGAATTTAGTTTCACTTCCTCTTTTTTTTTTGTAAATTTAGCTTCAGTTGATCGCCGACGCATAGAAAGTACAAGAAGAGCGACGTGAAATTGAGTAGCGTCAATTTTAGTTAAACTGTTCAAAGTATAACGAGTTCCGCAGTATAACGCCTATTTACCTAAACTCCACAGAAGTGCTGTTGAGCGTAACTCTGCGTTCTTCTGAAACAAAAAAACCCAAAAAATTTTATATTTTCAATAGTATAGCTTCTAGTTAAACCAAGAAAATTGAACAAAAAGTGAGAAATTCAAAATTTTTTCGCAAATTAAAAAAATATAATTTTTTTTGAAAAAATTCCCTTCAGATTGTTTAAAAAGTGGGTTAATCATAACTTTCTTAGGGTTTTTTAGGTTCATCTAGAAGAGAATTTAATCCCGAATACAATAAATTTGTCTCGTTTCGATAGGACGTTTAATTTTTCCCCTATCTCTTCCGCCAATTAGGAAAAATCGTAAAAATGAAAAACCGAGAAATCGCACGTCAAAGTTTTCGTATATAAAAAATCTCGACGCTTGCCTTGCTCACTATTTCTCCTGTAACTTTAAAAATATTTTGAATTTGCTTCTAAAATTTTAGGGACACATTCTTGATAGTTTGGGTAGACATTTATGCAAAAAAAAAATTCGATTTTTTGAAGCCTCTAAAGCAGGCTCCCCCCTTAAGTGAGAAAAGTGTAACTTAAGCTATATTAATAAAATTTTTTAATTAGCAATTCTCAATAATTATTCTCTAGACCTCAAATCTAGCGGAAACTGTCTTCTTTACTGCGTCTCGGGCATAGAGTATAGAGGGTCATGGCCAGGGATTGTATGAGTATGAACTTAAACGTGAGGCCAGCTTTTTTAACACACATGCTGAGACCAACATCATGACCACAAGGACTATGCTGGTGGCTATCAGACGGGTCTCGGCAAACATTTTCTTGACCTGCTTAAATAGATCCATCAGGAAGCAACCACTCGCCTTGGAGACCAAATTGCCCAGCGTATAGAAACCCGCAAAGACCAATAGCGATAGCAAAATGCCCAAGACAAGGCAGATGTAGAAGCTTACAGTGGACATGCCATGCATCTGTTATGATGCTAATCTCCTCCTTCGGGGTGGACTGATTGCTGCTTAGCACTCGCGCGTAAGTTCTCCATGGTTATGCGTAAGCCTAAAAAGGATAAAGTTACTTGTATCAGAGGGCACAGAATCAATGGGATTAGAGCTTGGAGGAGACTCCAAAGAATCCATCCATAGGCTGCAGATGTATCGTATTCTTGATACTAACCTGCCTTTGCCCTTACCTTAACTGCCTACAAATATTAACGTGCCTTTTACCAAAATGCTGACCAACCATATACTTACTTCAAGATCCACCTGACACCCAGAAATATTTGATGAAAAAACAAAAAAAAAAACAATCATATTGGAATATTGCCACATACAAATTTGGATGTTTAGATTTGTCGGGTCAATATGGACAACCCTAGAGAATATTCGATGTAACAAATTCAAATTCAGTGCGTATCCGCTTGATCGCTTACCGACGAGATTGCCGACTAAAATTCACATTGACTCTCCGCTCAAGAAGTAAAATGTCACAGAATTCGTCAAACTTAAGGGTGCACTGCAAAGTTAAGCCACAATATATACTGTCAGTTAGTAACTGAAGCTGCCCTACGGAAATAATTGTATATTATTGTTTATTTTTTGCTGAGAGAATGACCTGACTGCTTTTAGATCAGGGTTCCCCAAGCAGAGAGCGCGAAAATGTGACTTCGTCTCTCTCTAACACACAGTGATGCATGACTTTGGCAAGCATTCGGTGTCAATTGGCGAGTATGTTCGTGCCCCAGGGGCTATCGCTGGGAAACTCTGTTTTAGAGATTTTGCTTGATCAAGCCAATCCTACCCTATCCTATTTCAAATCAATGCCTACATTTTGGCCTAATAGGATTTGACCCAAAGTCAATTGTCCCATAGAGCTTAGCAACCGCACTTTATAGGAACCGACTCGAAAGTAACGATTGGCCTAGAAACTAACAGCATCTCCACTGGTGGTTCATTTCATTGAACATTGTTCTTTTTTTCTAAGTGAGTCAACTCACTCAAATTTCTCACTTGTTCAGTTGTTCTTGTTCTGATGTTCACCTGTTCAGTTGTTCCTGTTCAGTTTTTCTAGGTCTATGGCGGAACATTGTGTGAACGCACGAATTTTTTTGGGGTGGGTTTTTTTTGTTCTACACACACATATGTACCTAATTTGTGTGAATGTACGTCGTATACGTTCGCGCTCACTCTCCCGCTCTCTCTCTCGCGCTCTGAGCAAAAGCGCTTAATTCAAAATTTGTCTGAACTGTTATAGTTGTATCATGATACAGCAAACAGAACAACACTTAGACAGACGGAACAGCTCAAAGAGCAAGGCAGACTGAACAATTCACAGAGCAAGAGATACAGAACAGCTCCAGAGTCAGGCCAACAGATCAATTCACTGCAGTGCCGACCAAATGGAGAGGACAAAAATGTGTGCATGTGTTGGTAAGCAAGAGAGCTCTCTCCAGACTACAGCCGATTTACTTGCAATTCAGTGTTCACCGATTCACACAATCATGAGTTTGGCTCGCGTTTGCGTAAAAACCCAACTGACTTTGGCTAGTGGTAGCTATGGCTGGCCGGGTCTGATTAACAGAGCAAGGCAGCCAGAATAATTCACAGAGCAAGAGATACAGAACAACTCTCTGAGCAAAAGAGAGTGAACAGCTCTTAGAACAACTCAGAGCAAGACAGACTGAACAAGACTCGCTGAAGAAAAATAAACTGAAGAGGAGCATTTTCACTTGTACACTTTAAGGAACAACTCAATTTTGTTCACTCACTCATAAACAACCCAACACTGATCTCCAACCCAACTTCCTACCTAGAGATAGAATTTCCTAAATTAGTAATCACTCATATCCAAGTAATTTGCATACTTGGCTTACAAACCTGATTTCAAATCGAATTGAGTCTCTTCTTCCACTTCCTAAACTCTTTCATAAATTCGGTCTTCTTTTTTCCCCTCATTAAAAACCCATATGCAGTAACATTGTTTTGCTATAAACATCAACCATAATTCAATTTAATTGAGGACACAAAAAAATAAAGGAAAACGTACAAAACAAAAATAAGGAAACACAGCATAATCAATGTCGTATGTCTGCCTACAAATACTGCCAGAGTAACATCCACCCACTACATTCGTATATCACAAACATACACACACTCAAACATGGAGACATAGACATCCCCCCTTCAAACAAAAAAAAAAAAAAAATGGACAAAAGCGGCTACCCAGCTCGTATATCAGCATTGGAATCCACCCGGCAAACCCCTAACAACGAAAACAATTTGGTAAGTTTTCGAAAATTTGCTGCACAAGCTTATGCACGTGCGAGTGAGAACGAGCTAGAGCGACAGAGGGAGAGGGAACGAGCATGAATCAGCCTAATCCAATGAGCGAGATAGCAATGCATTTTGTGTGTTGGGGAGTCCATGTACAAAGCTTAGAAATAGACAGACAATAAAAGCTTCATGAAGCGACATCTCCTGGCCGCCATCAGCGAGACAGAGCGAGAGAGAAAGAGAGATTCAGAGCATCCCTATGAAGTTTCGTGTTGATTTTTATCATTTATCGATTTCGAATTTGTGTCGAGGGACAATTTAGTAGCCTCCTCCATCCAAAGTGTCTGGTGATTTTTTTCGGTGGGGAGGGGAGAGAGAGGGAGATGCGAACATTCATGAGGTGTCATTTGAAATTGGGAAGGGATTGTGTGGGGAGGCACTCGTCATTGTCAAAGCTAAATGCTCTGTGGACTGTCGTTGGAGTACATTTTGGCCAGCCGCCTCTCTAGTGTCGTTTTGTAGGCGATACTAGGCTATTTATGGCCTAGCTTGGTTTCAACTTTGTATCTCGTAATTTGCCTGAAAGTTAGTTTCACTGATGTGGGGGTAAAGTGGAACGTACAAAATTTACTTGGTTGTAATAAATTTGAAAAATGCTGGAACTTCATTACGCAATCGGTTCTGAAAATTGTTCAAAAATTAAGTTCAAAATTTTTTATTTTGTACACCCAAAAAAAAGTAATCATCAAAATGACACTATTTGGTCATCAATTTGAAACTATTGAGTATCACATTCTAATTAATACTCCAAGTATCGAGTTGATATTATGGAAAATATTCAAATGATATTTAGAAGATTTCAAATTGATACTAACTTGTATTAGGTTGACACTTTTTTGTATTTATTTTTTAGTATCAATTTGATACTTGATTTTGTAAATTTGATATTTCAAATGTCAAACTTTTAGTATCATTTTGATACAAGTTTTTATCATCTTAATATTTTCTATTAAAAAGTTCTTTACAAACTGTCATTAAAATTAAATCATAACATTTACATTAAGATTAACGAGCTCAAAGAGTGTTGTATTTCTTTATGCAATCCTTTGCTTAATCTTTTTTGTCTATCGCTAGAATCTACTGTCTTTCCGAATCTTTGAAAAGAATCTTATATTATTCCTCTTCATAAAAAGGGTGGAAAATCTGATATATCCAATTATAGGTGTATAGCTAAGCTAACCGCTATTCCAAAATTATTGCATCAGATTGTAAACTCATCCTTACAGCACTATTGTAAATCGATTTTATTACCTTTCCAGCATGGATTTACAAAGAGTCGGTCAACTACGACCAATTTACTTGAATTTACCTCAATGGTTAACGATGGATTCCTAACAAAAAATCTAACAGATGTCATCTACACCAACTTCAATAAAGCATTTGATTCTTTGAACCACGATCTTCTCCTCTTTAAGCTTGATCGTTTAGGATTTCCTTTGCCACAAGGTAGCCACCTCGATCCTTTGTTTTTTACTCTTCTTACTAACGATCTCCCCACAATATTTTCTTATTCTCGGATACTTATGTACGCCGATGATGTAAAACCTATTTTATCTCTCAACGACCCCATGCATTCCATCAGATTGTAGGATGATTTGAACTCCTTGCAGTTCTGGTGCTTGATTAATCAAATCATTATAATATTTATATTATATATATTAATATATATAGTATTACACAAACATATTGCTGAAGAAAAAATATAAATAAAATGTTTAAAATTGAATAAAACATAAAACTTATTAAATCGGGAAATTGTTGTTACCCGGATGAAGGTCGTAGTACCTGATATGAATTATTTTTTTGTAAATAGATTACAGTGTTCTGAATCTCTTCTATATATTGTTATACGGCATATCGAAATTTAGTTTAGAGATTAAAAACACACGCCCCTTTTCTGAGTTCTGCGTCGATTTTCGTGTAAACGATTGTATTTTGAAATTAAATAGTAAAATTTGTATGTAATTGACAGGAAATCAGTGGTAACTAGATGAGGATTAAGTAAACTTGGAATTGTTTAAGAAGTTGAAGCCGACTGCTCAATGCCAATTGCTTTATGTTCGTATTAAAATGGCGACCGGATCTAATAACCACATATTTGCTTGTCACCTTTTTACAAAGCTGTTAACTTTGAAATCAAATTATTTACACTAAATCAATTCGGAACTCGAAACGGCTGTCTGTATTTTATTTACAAAAGAATAAAGCACGTTAACTGCCACGACTTTTAGCCGAGAAACTTTTATTGGGGCTTGGTTCTTGCATTACCACCTAGTGGGTGCCTACACTAGTGCGAATTGGAGGTACTTACAGAGGTACTTACGCGGATACAGACTGGAGGTACTTAGGGTACAACCAACTTGGAGGTACTTACAGAGCTACTTACGCAGGTACATACAGGAGGTACTTACCGTACAACCAACCGTAGGTACTTACGGTAATTACTTACGGTACTTACAGTTTTCGGTACTTACCCCACTACTTACATTTAAAGCGAAGAGGTGGCGATTGATTGAGTACAAAAAGCATATAGATCGCATTGAATCAGTTCTGAAGCAATTCTTGCTTTTTGCCAGACGTGGCTTAAATTGGGACCATAACCTTCGTTTACCAAAGTACTGCAACAGACTCTTGCTTATTGACTTTCCTTCGTTAGATTACCGTCTAAGGTGTTTGTTTTCTTCATAAGCTAATTATCGGTGATGAAGACTTTTCTGAACTTTAAGGTCGCCTTAACTTATCCGTTCCTTATACGCTAACTAGAACCTATGTACCTGTTATCTTGTCTAAATGCAAAACTGATTATGCCCAGCGCAATCGTTTTGGTGTCTTATGTAAGAATTACAAAGATCTCTGTCACCTGCTCTCAACAGATCTCTCTCTCTCTCTAAGCTCTCTAAAAAGTCTCTCTATATTTATAATTATCTCAGGGGAAATAAAATTCCTCCAACGTGTCTGAGTCGTTATTAGTTTATTTTGTAATTTTATTAAACTTTCTTAGCTCATAAATTTTTTTTTGTAATGTACATATATTTTTGTTGACAGCCTTTTTTTTGTCGACTCTAAGTAAATAAATAAAAACTATTTACTTTATTTCGAACTCTCACAAAATGTATTTGATTTACATTAATGAAATGAATTTGTCAAGTGTGGACACCTCACTATGGGAAACATTGTTCTCTCACACATCATGAACATGCTCCGTGTCCACGTGGATGTTGTTTAATCGGTAGTCATTGTAATGGTGTGCCCCAAGCTGGAACCAATACATGTAGAGCTTTATGGCTTCGCCTCTTCTACAGCCCCTCGTAATGTGCGTCATCTTGCAAAGCGCTGAAACAGGCACAGCAGCATTGTGGCGTGGTATTGGTCCTGTCCAAAGAGTTACATTAGTTTGTTACACAAGTTTGCAAAAAACGGCCACTACTCATATCAAAGCAGCAAACTTCAAAAATTCTGTGAAAGGTTGGGTATTGTTTTGCTCGTTTTCAGTTAGTTTCAGTTCAGTTATTCAGTTTCGCTCTTTCTTGTACAAACTATTTCCAAGTCGAATATCTAGCCAATCGATTGAACACTGGAAGTATTTGAAATTCTGAGAAAACTCAGCAAAGAATGGGATACTAAGCAAGTTGAACAACTGAACAAAACAGAGCAAGTGACTGACAAACTGAGACACAAACTGAACAACTGTTTCTGTTCACTTATGAAAATGTAAGCCACAAACTTTATTTCACTCAAAAAGTTCAGTTGTACTCTACACTCCAAATAAAATAGTTTTGAAAGTTCATTTCAATTTTCTGCATACCCTTTGAAGATGCAACTCTCCTCCCCACAAAGATCAACAATAAAGCAATTAATCAATTCTATTTGACACGCCAGACACAAACAAAACCAAACCCAAATTTCGCAATATCCCTCAAATCCTACAATTTTTCAGCAAGCAGATTATCGACATTGCCAAAAATGAAAAAAAAAAGGTTTCAAGTCAAATTATACACCAGGGACACGTTCAACCATACCAGTTTATTGTTATTTTGTGAGTTTCTATTAACCTCAGTCCTCCTCAATAAGCCGCTTAAGCGGGATTTACCTGAGAAAACCGATCAGGGCACGTAGCTCTGCGCCTGCGCAGCTGGCGAATGCCAAAAACAATACAAAAAGAAGCAAATTCAAAGGCAATTCACACTCGGCCGTCAATTGCTGGAAGTTGACTTTGGGCGCGTACTAAAACAAAGATGAAAAGAAATGCCAGGAAGTGTGCGGAAGTGTTCCTTTTAGCATTTTTGTGGAAAATACGTGCTCGGGTCATGAGTTGGCAGAATTTCTGGTTGTATCACAGCAGACTTTTAATTGATGTTTGATCTGGAATTTCACAACGTAATACCAGCGGCTGTTTACTTTAGTGCTAATGGTTACCCCCCTCAACATCAACTCTCTGTCTTTAGGTAATTATCATCCATATGCTAATGGAGTTTTGAATGGAGATTTCAGTAAGGTAAAGCAAAAGTAAACCAAACTATGTATTATATGTTTATTGTTGGCATTGCAAGTTAAAGTATGATTAATGTGGGTGCTCCATTAGATACGAGTCAACAATGGCATTCGGTAGTTGCAACAGACTGAAGTCATTAGCTGCGCGGAGAAAATTGTAAAACGTAGCGAGCTGGAGATGAGCATTTTTGAATTTGTTAGAGATGAGAGCGGAAAAGGGCGGAATATTGGGGGGCTGCCGATGTTGAGGAACCATTTATATCACCTGAGCGCTTGGTGATTCTTTCTTTTAACAGAGAGTCACGACCATGATGGGCTGGCTACTGTTGAGCTGCAAAGTATG
Organism: Lordiphosa magnipectinata; assembly: GCA_037044535.1. Taxonomy (NCBI): domain Eukaryota; kingdom Metazoa; phylum Arthropoda; class Insecta; order Diptera; family Drosophilidae; genus Lordiphosa; species Lordiphosa magnipectinata. Next base: position 31,671 of record JBAMBO010003042.1, read on the forward strand.
ATTATCTGAAAGAAAATCTTCGTAATACCCAGGATTTGCCCTCTGAAAATGAACTCGACATGTCAAGAGGCAACCCCTGCAGAGATACTTAATCCAGAAGGATGATGGATCCTGGGCTGGGTTTGATATGAAGATAGTCGATGAGTTTGTCAGAAATTCGGGAGGTCGTTTCTCCTAAAGAGCTGAACTTCTTTCATTTCCACTTTTAGTCCATTTCGATCTTGTTTTGAGTTGACAAAAACTTATTTACTGAACAGGATTTTCCCATATGTTACTCAAAGTTAAGTTCGTGTGTCAGAGTTGACAACTGTCCCAAGATGTAGCTTACTTCGAACTGATTTAATTGTAAAGCCTGCTTAACCTTTTTTCTGATAGATGTCCATAAAGCAGCCTATATGTTTTCGAAGATATATATAAATATTACCTCATATACCGCTTTATAAATTTGTTTCCAATCCGCTCACGCTGCCATCTCTAATTCATAACTTTTCAATCTCAACTTGTTGCATTCAATTCAATTCACAAGTGTTCTTCTCCTTTCTTGGCGAAGCATTAATAATTTGATGATAGTTATTGTTGGCTTGCTCCTCGGCTCTCCCCCCCGTAACTCCATCCAACCTGTTTCGATTTCATTCATTGCTTCGTAAAAGAAGTATTTTTTGATTGACAGTTAATCAATCTTATGGTTTCAGTTGATTCTTTTCACACATTCTCATTCACTTTGCTTGTGACGTTTTCTTTCATTTGTCTGCACCTTGCTGGGCCAGAATTTCATAGTTAATCCTTTTGACTTGAATATTGACTTGACGGATTGTCATGATGTGACTTAGTGACTGAGGGAGTGTGTGTGCCTAAGCAGATTTCCGGTTTGTAATTGTTATGAGTTCTAAGCCGCCTAGATAGTTTACACAATGCACACTTGTGGGTGGTGCTGTTGAGCGGATTGTGGATTCAAATGTACATAATAGGATAAAAGAACATAGAATCTGTTCTAATCGTGCTGGATAGACATAGTGTGCACAGTTTTGCCCTTCACTTCATGAAATGAAATAAAATGTTCAATTTAGACAACATAAGGTGCAATCTTTACTCTTCTAAAAAAAAAAACAGTTTCACCACACACCTTAAGTTTTGGAATCTCTTCAAAAAACTTCTAGCTGTGAAATGGATTTGTAACATATTTTGTACTATTTCAGCAAAATTGAAATTTTTTCTATACTATTTAAATCGGTTTTAAGCAAATTTTCCAACATTGTTTCTGAGAGCTCAATAGTTGATTTTGTATTAACAACTGCAAGAATGTCTCGTCATATTCTAACAGCTTAACAATCTATAACACAAGGCAACACGAAAAAATCTCCACAAATGTCATCGACATTTTCATAGTATTTGGGTTGTTCTGATACCAAATCTGTCATCAGTTTTTCCACCTCATCCTCAGTTTCCAAGATATAGCGTAAAATGTGAATTTAGCATATTTGTCGACATTTTGAATTCTATGGCCGATATGCACGCAAGACTTGGTTTGCTTACCACTTAAAGCGGTACTCAATATATTAATGCTTCGTACAAAAAATGTTTCACCTTCTTAACATCGCCCATAACGCCCCGTGATATAAGCGTTCAAAGTTAAAATCTCAATTTTTTCAGATAAAATGTTCACCTTAAATAAATTCTAAAATTGTAATCTTCAATGAAAGCTATTTTATATTTTGCTTAAAGCTGAAGTCCATTGTATTTTCTAATTTCGGTTTTTGGGATATTTATGTAGCTACTAAAATTGTAAAGTTATAGCTAAATAAGTACGAGTTTTTCACTCAAATTTGTTATAATATTTTCTCCTATTTGGGAAAACTCATGGCAATCTGTTGAACAAAATATCCCATTTAGGTATAGCAGGGGTTACCGCGCCCATTGCGCAAGCCACGCGCTCGTTGCTGTGGTCAAATGAATAGCTCGCGCGCATACGTTCTACGCGCCTATAGGCCTGCATAAAGCCACAACAATTTCATATGAGTGCTCTCCTCTCTTTCTTTCCGAGCTAAGGTTTTGTTGTTGGCGCGTGCGACCTGCAACAACAACATCATATGTGACTCTCTTCTCACTCTCTTTCCTATGTCTCTGGCAAATTAAAAAGCAACAACAATGTTGTCTTTGCGTAGTCAGCGCGTGTGCTTTGACAGCAACGACCACACACAAACAAAAATCGGGTTTCTCTATCTATTTCTTGTTGTTTTTATTGCATGAGATATATTTTGTGCATTTGTATCGATATTTACGCGCCCGTAAGATCATTCTGGGCACCAATGATTTATAGATATTGTACTTAATAAGAGTAAGAACGTTCTTAAGAACATTGTGGAAACATACATATGGGCACTTCCACAGAAAGGTCAACCAAAAACCGAAAACATCTATTCATTAAATGCAGCTAACTTAGCCTATGTATATCAATATAAGTTCCTGAATCAACATTTGTATGTTATTTATGATTACGCAAAAGGATACATACATAAATTTATGAAAAGCATCAGAAGTACGGCGTTAGAGAAAGGCTTGTCACGTAACGTATGTCACGTTGCGTATCATAATGAGTCAAATATGAAAAAAAGCAACATTTATTTTTGAGCGAATCAGTTATAAATATATAGCTACATTATTGCAGATCATATTAAAGTTAGTTGCATTAAAAAACTCGAACGCATTCCACAGAGTTTTGCTCTTTTATGAAAGCTGACAAAACGCACTTTGTTGCGTATGCCTTTTTGTCTGCCTGTATCTAGGGACCTTACTGTCTAGAACTCTCAGCTTTTAGATTAAATATAGTGCTACCAAAGTGCTATCCAAACACCAATATGTGGAAATTTATCGTACTATTTTTCTATGTTTTTCTTCATATCAAAGGCGTACGATTGTCACGTTCCTAGCTGTGGAAATGCCCATATATATAACATCTTTCAACCAAAGAGGCCCTACTAAATTTAGATTCACTGCGCGACTACTTTTCTGATAATGATATAACCGCTTTAAAGGCTTTTGAAGACATTGAGCACCTGATCTGGGAAAATGCTGAAAGAAAAAAAAGTACCTAACAAAAAAACCAGATTATTTTAAAGTTAATTTGTGGAAGTTAATCTCTACACAGAGAAAACAAAATTGGCTGCACGGTGCGTGTCGAAACGTCAAAGCTAAGCGAAACGTATTGCGCCCTGCTATATTTGACACGCAAAATGTAGAATGCAGAAAAGCCACATGCCACTTGTTGAAATGAGAAAGCTAAATGCAGCGTGCAGAAAAGCTACACAAACGTTATGGGTTAAAAATCCCGGTCGAAACCTGTAGAAATCCTACATTTTCATGTAGGTTTTGCATATTTTTTTTCTCCGTGTAATAACTAAGTTCTTAAATATTTAGTAGATGCGATATTTAATCGAAATGTGATTTTAAGTTATCCCTTTGTAATAGCTTAATTACACATAAATTAAATATATACATACATTAACTATCTGTCATTAAAATAAAATGAACATAATTTGCTTATATTCACTGATTTGCTTATATGCAATTTTTTGCTTACTATCGATAGATTGCTTATATGCAAATGACTTGCATTTAACCGATTACCGAAGCCCAAGTCGTCCTTAGGCAACGGTCAGGTCAGCTAAACCACCGGCTAAGCTGAGTGCTTAGCTTATGGTTGTTTTTTTTACTGTGATTTGTGGGTAAACAATTTTTTAGGGTGGCTTCTGGATACATGAGTAATTCTTTAGTTTTTCTGTGTTCATGTAGAGAACACAAAATGTTCTTAAAACATGCCCAAAAAGCCTTTCATAAACTGAGCACAAAATGTTTTATCCACCAACACTTTTCACGGTTCCAGAAAAAGCGGTGTTACTCTACTTTTGTCAACGAATGTGCCTAATTGCGGTAGAATTGGAACAAATTTTTTTCTGAAAGCTCTTTTCTCTCTTGTGAGAAGCCATCTTCCTGTTTCCAAGCATATGGCAAAGTTGTTAAGACCCATCTGAGAAATATCCGCGTCCTCCAGTGGAGTTTGCTCTGGAGCGTTCTGGTATATGCAGACGAAACATTTGGAAAGTGATATCGGACTGCCCAAGGCTGGTAGTGTAATCAAAAACATGCACTGAGATGACTCCTGCAATTGAATAAAAGTAAAGTAAGACAGCGCCTTAGAAGATTCTTCTACAGGAACCTTATTACCAGATGTTCAGAAACCACCTTTCGTTCAATTCCCTTTAACACCACCAATGCACTGAAACATTTTTATATAATCTAACAATTCAACCCATTATTAGACCTAAGACTGAAGCGCACTTGATTAACTAATATCAAATTGGAGATAAGCGGGTAAGTCAATTGAATCTAACTGAAGTTACCAAAAATATCTGATTGCCAAGACCTGGTAACGTAACAAATAAACAGGAGCCTCAGAAGAGCATTTCCCAATGCTAAAAACCTTTTACTGGTAGCTGTTGTTCTAGGTAAAGTTGAGTGCTTGCTTTGTTGGTTATCTACTATAAATCAATGCTTTGTAAAGGATCGTTGTATAAAAACAAGTTTCTGATCACTTAATTGTCATGAAAATCATAAAACAAACTATGCTCATTTCCCATGATTGGAGTCTTGGATGCGTGAATTCAGTTTCAGTTTCGCTCTGGACTTCAATTTGTCTATCCTGTAAAACTCTTGCAAATTTCCCCACTAGAAACTTAACAAATAGAAAATAAATATTTCATATTTCTTTTGCATTTTATTCTTTATCAATTTGAAATAATTAAAATTACAATTTAATTTAAATACATTTTACATAATTTACTGCAGTAGTTAATCATCATTTAATATTAATATTTTTATGTTGCATATTATGTTCGATTGTTAATATTTCATAATGTTTAAACTAAAGTCTGTTCGAATGCACAAAATTACACATTAAGATTATAAACTAAACATACAATATGTAATAAATTCAGTTAAATTTTTGTGTGCCTTAACTTTTTAGTAAGATTTATGAATTATTCTGATTTTTGTTTAATGTTGTAAATTAACTTAAATATTTACACAACTATTGAAACTAAAGACGATCAAAATGAATGAAAGCAGTACAGAGAATAGGGGGAAAAATGATGGGTGTCTTCAAAAGACGGTAAAGTGGCAAAACCTTCTAGTAAAAAATAACTAAAATTACTCAAAAACCCAATTGAGAATTTTGCTTTAGCTGCTATATTTTCTTTTATGAGCTGTGTTTAAACTTTTTACCATTGTAAATTCGTTTTAATGACGATAATTATCCTGTTGCGTGGAACTGCTGCCGCTGCTCCGACAACGCTTACTTTGGGCCGGAGTCTCACCCATGTCCAGACTCTCGTTATCGCTATCCATGGTCTCACTGCAATCCCCATCGTTATCCCCACCCATGTCGTCCTGTTTCCGTTTGGCCGTGGCCATTTCAGCCGCATGACGTTTGCGCCATTTGGTGCGACGATTCTGAAACCAAACCTGAAAATGAAAAATAAAAACCCATAACTTTAATTGAAGGTTTAAATAATCTCAAAGTTTTTCATGTGTAATTAGGCGAACGAGGCACATTGTCAAAGTCATTAAGTCACAAAACGGGAACGGGCTCAGGCTGAGGCTCACAGCCCATAAGTCGCATCATCAACGCCGGTTAACCCTCAATTAAGACAATATTAAGCACTGGACAGAGCGAGAGGGGGAGAGAGAAACAGAGAGAGAGGGAAAGGCACAGAGCAGCCTGTTACAACGGGAACAGCAGCAGCAAAAACTATGCAAAAACCATGACTAACGTCTTTGGTTGCGCTTCGGACGCGTTTTCGGGCAACATATGTTGCCACTGTATGGAATCACCCTCTTTAAAACAAAACAACAAAAAATCACAAAAGGGAATTCCTCCCCCTCTAGCTTATATTTTGGCATAATTTCTACATTTATTTAATGATAAGGCAACTTTAAAATCATGAGCAGTGCTTTATGAAGATATTTTCTTTTTAAAGGATTTTTAAGCAGTACGTTTAATATTCTGGCAAAGAAATTTAGATATTACAATACCATTACACACTGAGACAGAATGAAAAACTGACCGGCAGAAATTCCAAAATTCGAGGTGGCCATTAAGAGGTCGAAAATTTAGAGTTTTAAGGTTCCATGAACGTTGTTCTGCAGGGGACTGTGACTTGAACTCGGCACCTCGACGACTGTAACACACACAGACGACGGCGCTTTAGCTCACTTGACTATCAGGCATAGGCGAGACCAGGCGGCTAAATCATAGTTAAGAATGTAAGCAGTTGGCAATTTGCCGCCCAGCGAGCAACTAGTGTTCCATGGTCGAGTGGACAAGACGTTCGTTTAGAAAACGTTGAGGTCGTGGATCAAGTCCCCGTAGAAGCATACACAGAGGGAAAAAACCGAGAACATTGGACTCAAGATAAGCAAAAACGTTACTAAAAACAATGCAGTGAACAGTATTTCTCGTTGTAGTACAATGTTCTCACATCAGGAACCATTTTTTGAGAACGCCAAATTTGAGTTGATTTGGTTCCGTTTTTAAAAACTTGATTTTTGTTAAATTGTTGGGTTTTGAAGAACATTTTATACTCGACTGCGAACAAAAATTTGATTGATTTAGGATCGATCAGGTGTGGAGCGGAATCCACACATTTTGAGGGCTTCTCGGAAGAATAGGGAACGGGACATAAACTCATTGGATTGAAAGGGAAGGGAGAAGCCGGCAACTAATATTTACAAGCGCTTGCTGGATAATAATGCTGCTGCTTCTCCACACATATTCCATAGGATCAGAGGGGACACCACTTCAACGACCCACTCTTTAACCGATTTGTTTCATTTAAGTCTTTCAGAAAAACAGAAAAATTTGTTAGAGCTTGACTGGAAGTTTAACGCTTCTGCCTTCTGCACTTAACGAACAACGTATGGGATGACGCGCTAGCTCATTCGGCCGTTGCACACTTTTGCAGATTTACATCTAGAGGGCTACTTGCAAAAAAAAAAAAAAAAACAAATCAAGAGAGAGATCAACTAGAGATTCCGGCTCTCTCTCTGCCGGAAACCGGTTTTGATGTTGTTGTATAAAGCAGGGCTCCCCAAGAAGAGAGGACAGAAAATGTGTTAATAATTTTTAGAAATGTTGTTCGGCAATATACTGACTCGGAAGGGATTGTCTAGTAACGCTGAATGAGACTGACTTTCAGACATTCAGTTAGAAATGACATCGGCAAGCATTCGGCTTTTATACTTGGGAATTACCGAATGCTTTCGGCCCCCAGGGGCTATGGCTGGGAAACTCTGGTATAAAGCAAAAATTATTCGATTGAGAACAACAAAAGGTACACAGGTTATATTAAGTTTGTGGAAAAGTATGTAACAGGTAGAAGGAATCAGAGTATATATTTTTTTGATCAGCATCATCAGCCGAGTCGATATAGCCACTTCCATCTACCTGTCCGTATGAACGTAGAGATCTCAGAGATGGTAAGAGATAGAGGTTTGTCATGTATGGGACCTATAGTTCTTATACTTGCAGGCAAATCAAGTTGATTTTCAATTTTTGCCACGCCCCATTCCGGCCCCGCAATTTGGAATATATCTCCCACAGTTTTGTAGATAGAAGGTTTGTACCTTCTGGAGATAGTTAGTAATTAGCATTATTCTTCGATTTGCCAAAGAAATGATAAAGATTGGAGGAACGATACTCAAGTTATGATCAAAAGTCAGTTCCAATCAAAGGTCAGATTTTAAATGGTGTATTTGTGAATTTTGAAATGGTCACTGTAGTGGCGCCACCTATTGCTTGGTTTTGAAAATCAAGTAGTGACACCGTCTATGTGTCAAGTTATGACCAAAAGAATGTTTGCTACGCAGCAGCAGCGCTACTCTACTGCAGGTACAGAGTATATTACAGTCGGGCTTGACCGACTTTCTTACTTGTTTTTCGTTTAATTTTACCCCCCTACCCCCATAACTTAGCCCCCCTTTCCACCGATTAAAGAAATAAGGCCAGCAAAGAAACCGGCGCACCCAAAACCTTTGAAACGATACCATATTTGCTTTTGTTTTAGATTTTACCCCTACTCCCCCCTACATAAGTCAGTCCCCTCTTCACCGAACGGAAAAATATTGCCACAAATGAAATCGGAGTACCCAAAAACCTTTAAGACGATACCCAATAAGTTTTTTGTTAGATTTTACCCTTTCTCCCCCCTCTGACACAAAAAATATTGTCAGAAATGAAATCAGCGCACCCGAAATTTAATTTTTTTAAATTTTAACCCCCACCTCTC
>JBAMBO010003043.1:0-22857 GCA_037044535.1 Lordiphosa magnipectinata
GCTGCTTGCCCTTTGGTTTGAAGAATGCAAGCTTAAGCTTAATTCAATCTTTTCTATTGCAAACAGCTATTTTTTGATAGGTTTCCAGAACCCAAAGCTTAACCGTTTACCGAAATTTACCAAAAATTAATATTTCATCTTTTAACTAGCCTAGGTATTTATTTTCTATTAAAATTTTGTTCAAAATAGTTTTAATTTTTATATAATTTAACCTTGCTTACATTTTGGGGCCCAACGTGGGGGCCTATCTTATCAGCTCTTTGTAATTAAAACTATTTTGCACAGTGCACGCTAGTTAAACTTATGTTCCGTACAGCTTAGCCACGTTTAAGGGTCTTACAGCTTAAAATAGTCAACCAAGGCCAACAACAACAATAACAACAACAACAACAGCTGGCAACAAGAACAAACAGAACAGCGGAAAAAAGGCAACACCGCCGCATATATTAAATAAAAAATGTAAAATCGTTGGGTCGGCGGTTGGCACAGCGGAGGAGGTTTAAACTAAAATAATCAAAAAGTGGAAAGTAGGTGGGATGAAGAAGAAAAAGCCAGCGTAATCGCACACACACACACACACACACATACACACAAACAACATGGTACAAAAAAATGCAACAAAATCGGATTAAAAGTGCTCACGGGTTGAGGCTGCCGAGCAAAAGCCCAAAGCCAAAGCGAACTTGGGGTTCTTGGGTTCAGCAGAGGCAAAAGAGATACAAATTGCAGTAAGACGGTTTTTTATAGTTCAACGATGGATTTACGATGTAGCACGACTTTGAACTACATTTGTCGAGGTTGAACCAAGGGAAAAGAAAAAAAGAAGACCTAACATCTCTTAGTGTTGGTTAAGTTGCCAGGCTCATGCACTGGTGCTGAATAAAACTGTCTACTTGGTTAACAGCTTGAGGTAAAGGGTGCTCCCAAAGGTAAGCAGGATGTATTGAGTTTGTGATAATTTATGTTTATGCTACGTAAGTAGCGAAAAAAATGTACGCTGATGAATTTTAGACAGCAGCTAATTAGAACATACATTATGAAGTGAGGTAAAGGTATATCATTTAAAGCAATGGATCGGGAACCAAAAAACGACGACGAGCTCCTTGCCTTGGTAGCTTGCTTAAATGCTCATGTGTGAAGTTTCCGAATATTTTCATTTACTCATTATCTTCAGGGTGTTCATCTTTGACTCATGGAAATCTGAAATAGGTTCGAGCAATTAAACAATAAAACGACTACACAAAAAAAAAGCGAGATATCCGAGCTAAAATCAATCCCAAGCGATGTAAGAAGTCGCTCAAGCCCGGATTTTCTCAATCCATATACGAGAAGGCTTGATTTGAGTACCGATTTTTCAATACCGGAATTCTTGTTTTGATCACGACTGATTGACTTTAGCTCGACAACACACGGGATTGATTTTGTCTTGTTATTCAAGCTCGATTTGATCCCTCAAATCAAGAAGGTCCGTCATTAATTTAAGCTCGATTTTCGTACTTGATTTGATCTCGGAATCGGCTTGCTGAAAGAATACCCGAGTTTAAATTTAGCTCGATTTCAACCATATTCAATGCGAATAAGAACAGCTGCAAAAATGCCTGAAATTGACTTGAGCTAGATATTTAAACTCATTTTGACCCCCAAAAAAGGATATTACAAAAACACCAAGCTACTTTTTTTAACGAGCTTTATGATTTTCAAACTATCAAGCTCTAGCCAGCTCGAGGTCATTAGTTGTTTGCAGACAACTGTAAAAACAGGACACAAACAACACCACAATGAAGGCTGGTCTCTGTCTTGGCCCATCGACTGCAATTCGACAGCTGCCTTCTCATGTCAGAGGTGCTATAACTGGTTATGAATTCCAAGGCAACCCCAAAGTTGACAGAACAATTTGTGTATACCTGCCATTTAGCCTGATTGTATTAGTGAGTCTGTCAGTCTCTCAGTTGCTCTCGGTTTCAATTCGCTTTGACACTGGAATTCCGTACTTACTTCAATCTTAAGTCAGGATTATTTGATTTTCAAGTAGGATCCGTACTTGAAATGAGCATTTTCGGATTGATACGAGCCTTTTAGAATTGTTCCAATCCTTTTCGTACTTCTTTCAAGTAGAATCCAGTACGACTCGTACTTGAAAATTCTACACTTGAGATCAATTGCTCACCAAACTCTCCATGGTTTTAGCGTGCCGTGAGGCATGTGGCAGCATGAATGTACATTAGGGTGGAATAAAACAGGAAAAACAGGAAAAAAAAGATCTACTGTATGATTAATCGATGATCCTATAGAATAGCATAATCTGGCCTAAATATTAGAGTTTTGGGATTTTATCTTGAGTTGGCGCATGAGCGGTTTTGTTTGTTATATCATTTTCAAAAAGTCGTTTTTTTGTTAACTGCAAAATCGGTTGAGGGAAAGTTCGTAGTGATTTTCTGAAAAGCTAAACAAAAGATAATGTCTTTTAATTAGATTTTTGATGTATTTTTGTGTGTACTTCAAAAGTGCGACGCCCAAAAAACTCATTAAAAGTAATAGACCGTTTTTAGATTCGTCGAGAGTGGGAAAAAGTACGCTAAGAATTGCAGTTGATAACGATAAATCTATAAAGGCAATTTATTTTGACGGTCATAAAGACAAAACTTTAGTTATGACCTCTTCTGAAAATATATCATCTAGCAACACTATCACTGAAGGACATATCTCAGTAGTATCTAAGCCTGGATCAGAGTACATCGGTCCTCTTGCGATTAATTCGGGGAAAGCAACATCGATTGAGAAAAATATTTTCGAGTTTTTGCAAAAATCTTTTGAATTCCGGTCATCTCTTGTGGCAATTGGATGTGATGGAGTCATATGTTGGAGATGAATCGTAGTCATATGTTTATTAGAAAGACATCTGAAACGACCTTTGCAAATGAATTACCACTTCGCCATTTGTTCTTTAGTCTCGACGGTACCACAACAGGCCCTAATAGTTTTTCCGGCAGCATAGGTCAAAAGCTCGATAAGTGTCGGGATTTCAGTGTACAGAATTTTATGAGCTAATGAAGCCAATCAAAGAAAATCTAATAAAATTACAAAATAAGCTAATAACGACTCCGACACGGTGGGGGAATTTTATATGCCCGTCTTGCCAGCTATGCCCCTATTCACAGCCAATTGTAGTCAGAGACGTTATTAGAGCTAACAAAAACTTTAATAATATAGAGATCGAGAAGAGTGATCGAGTGAGAGAGAGTTACAAAATGATGCATCCCACATAAGGGAATTAGCTCTTCGAAAGATATTTATGGCGCAAAAGTAGAAAAAGGGAACGAAAGTTCGCGAGTTTCGATTTTCAGAGCTTCAAGCTCATTCGTAGAACTATTATAATTTAATATATTGGGCGAAAGAAAAGATCACGGTACCTCCCAATGACAATAAAATTTAATAACAAAAATATGGAGGACTTGATTTCATCAGGAACAAGTTTACTGAAATTTGAAAAGTTTCCTTCAAGATGTGGAGAAATGCGTCAAACTTGTGTCATAAACTTTATTGTCTGTTTGTGAACCAAACGCTAGGGATGGATTTATTCGTACTCGGGTAAAAGCAAGGCAGGAAATACCCCTTTTCAATACCAAAAATTAATTTTTTAAACTAAAAATGGATGGAGGAAATGTCTAGCTTAAAGTATATTTTTAAATTTCAAGATTTTAAAAATATCTAATAATATGCTAAGAATACCGATATAAGATGAAAACACATATGAAATGAATTTTTACCATAGCTCGCAAATAAGTGTTGACACTTTTTTCCATGCGTTCAGTCTCACTTAAAAACAGAAACATTCAAAACACACACGCTCTCTCACTGAGCAGAACACTTTTCTGCTCTGCTCTTGTGTTTTCTGTTTCGTTAGTTCGCTTGAGCAAAACCAACGAGTCTGTCTGCCAATAACAACTGAGAGAGACACTTTTGAGCGAGAGCTCACCAAACAACTGTCTGCAAATGAGCAGAACACTAAAAGTGTCAGCAAAAAGTGTTATTTGTGTGTATTGTGGTAGGCCAACTTGTTGTGTTTGTTTTGTTTGGCGGTGGGGTTGTGTATGTGCAATGTTCATATACATAGATTTTATATGTACATTTGTACAAAATTAATTAATTATTAAAATTTAAAAATATTATTAAATTAAATGCGTTATAAGCTAGTTTATTTATGATTATTATTTATTAAGAATAAAGCAAAATAACTAACAAAAAATTTATTTTTACCGCACTTAGAGTGCTGCGGTTTTCATTTAAATTCATTTCATTTTATATTGATAGGTTAATAATAATAATTATTTTTTCCATATTCCACACTTCTTTACTTACTTTTAGATTCAGTATCAAATGTAAAACAAATATGAACCTTTTTGCTTTCTGCACGACCCATTTTTTGCACGAATAAAATTGATCCAATCTCATTAAATTCACTCAGACAAATGACGCTGATTATATTTACAAAGATCGTTGACAGAGAAACACACACACACAGGCGCCACACACACATTTAAAGAAGACACTTTTTACGCGTGCTCTCGGCAAAACGGTCAGTGAAAGACACGAGCAAGACAGAAACGAAAAAAGCGGTCTTTGGTTGAGAGAAACAGATATTGAGCAAAACAGAATTGAAAGTGTCTTCTAGCAACCGCCGTTCGTTGTGTCTGTAACAGAACAGTTTTACACAGACACGCTGATAGTGTTAACAGTTTTTTGCGAGCTCTGATTTTTACTTGTACCACTAAAATTTAAGTTTTGTAAAAAGTTCAGGTGTACTGCGACAACTGAAGATATTGGTTTAGAAAGCTGAAATTTTGAACCAATGCATTTTAGACTACGGGTCATCAATATTATGATAACACCAGGAGAAACGAATTAAAAAAAAATTTTTTTCACTCCACCGTAATGTACGTGGTAGGTGACGTAAAATCCCTAAAGCCGCACTCTCATACTACACCCTGATTCCCCGCATTATCGATGGTTCGTTGCTGTCTTAATTCTCCTTGCTGCCAATACACTTTTCGAATTTCCTGTAAAATTGAGCAAACAGTCAATTTAAATCTTAATCCAATACAATATTGAATTAAGATAGTATATACTCGACTTTATGATGAAACAATCTCATTTTTTAATATGAAAAAAAAAACACAAAAATAAATTAATCATTTTTTATTTTTAGGTTATATGGGGTGTGATTGGTGTTGTATTGGGGGTTGTGTTTGTTTTAGTTATTAACATTTTCTTCTTTCTGAAAAACTTATATAAATTGTAAATTATTAATCCGCCGAGATAATGGGACTAGAACTCAGTACCTTCTGCGCACTGAAACACTGGCACCACCACTTTACCATCGAGCGTCAACTGTTAGGCTCAACCAGTTGCAGTATAAGAGTAGAGATTTTTGCAGCCTGAGCTCTTATACTGCAACTGGCTGCGCTTAACAATTGATCCCCTACGGCAAAATCGTCTAATCGGCAGTGCCAATGTGTTATTAAACGAAAAGGTCGTGGTTCGAATCCCAGGAGGAGGGGTGGGTTGCATTGCAACCGAAAATTGTTTATTTTTGTTTTTTTTTTTGCAAAATAAATCTATATATATCAAAAAAAATTTTCAACTGAAGCTTTACAGAAAACTTTAGGATGGTTGATAAGTTGCGAAATGATAAATCTTCTTATTAAGATTTTAGAAATCTCATTTCAAGGATTTTCAATCTTGTTTTTATAAGATTGCAAGGTTCCTGAAAACGAGATTTTCAATCTAGATTTTAGATGGATTTTTTTCTCAGTGTAGCAATCGCCAAATCCCTGAAGACTTGTATGTGTGTGCATGCCCCGTACCTTTCCAAAAAAATAATGTTGTTTACATTTCACAAACTAATTTTGATTATCAAAATGGCCTGGGCTAAGGGCTGATTTCTCTTCTTCCAGATAGCTGCTATGTATCAGATAAGCTCACAATTATTTCTTCTATTTGTTAGTTTATGTGACATATAGCTCTATGAAATAGATTAGAAATCGCCCCTAAGTTTTCTTACAAAACACGAAAGATTTGAGAGATTCAAAGAGATTTCTGGGACACAGTGAACTGGTTTTGGGTTGAAAGAGACTTCCGTGACATCTGCGATTAAGTTTATTTCTATATAGATACCCGGTATCGCTTAGGTCCATCACTTAAGAAAAACAGTTTTCTATATAAATTGCTTTGCTTGTTTTCAACCTAGCGAGATGTTGCACTTGCGTGCTCGTTCGACCGTTACGGCTGCCTCGTAAAACTGTGAACGCAAAGTTGCAAGTTGAACGATGAAGTAGAAAGTCGGATGCAAAAGGCATAGTAGTAGTTGCAAGTGCCATCAGGAAAGGAGCTCACATAATGCGACCGTAAAATGAGAGTACGCCGCGTTGCTAAAGCTAGCTGGCAACAAAATTGCAGTCGTCTAAGCCACCCCCTCACACACATACAGGTCGCAAGGGGACGGTCGGACCAAAAAGGAAATTACGGATTCAAATTAGCGGCACTCAATCTCAATCTAAGTTGTGCCGCTGCCACTCAACCGCCGGCTAATGCGTTTTATACCGCCCACTTTTATGCAATTTAATCAACTTATCGCATAAAATGCACAAAACGGGGCGAACTGAAGTACACCCCAACCCCCAAAGTAATCAATGATTTTTCAGTTTTGCATTAAAATGCAAAACCCCCCACCCTAAGTTTACTCTTTGGCTCTGTTGCTTATTTAGGGCTAATTAAGTTTCATTTAATGGCTGCCGTTGCCTCTAAAAATCTGGGTTGGGTTCGTCGCTTACAGTTTAGCAGTTTGTTGTTGTTGATGATGGGTCGCGAAAAAACAAAATTGGAAAAAGGGAAAATTTAACTTTTCACGAAGTTGGCAATTGAACAGGCCAAAAGGGAGGAAAGTAAGTCCGTTAAAAGGTTTTAACTGTAGTTTTGTTTGAAATGAAATACGGCCACTTAAATTTCAAATGTGAATCGTATCAAGCGCATATCAAATCATGAACTTTTTCTTTACTTCATGGCAAAATAAATCTAAGTTATATTCTGGTTGTGTCATTAACCACCAACCAACCTTGGAAGTATTCAGTAATTTGACTTTTTATACTACAAAGATGGGCACAGCTTATAGCACAAATTGCCCCAAGTATTGACCCTCATTTAAGTTGACCTTCGTGGTTATGAAATGTTGTGGTTGAATGCTAATTGGTACTTTAGCTCATTTTATTTATATTAAATATATCTTTGTCAAACAAATCAGTTTACAACTAGTTCAACGATATGTTCCCATCATCTATATATGTACGTATAATTTACAATTGACAGCAAGTCAAGTCACTTGTAACACCCAACAGAATTGTTATATTAGGCGGACAAACGTACAGACAGCCAGTCAGCTAGCCAGCCAGCCCGGCAGTTAATATTCATGGTCTGGCTAATCTAATATACAGAGACCGGTTTTTGTAAAGCATTTCTTTCAAGTGCATATGGGTTTTCTCACCCTTTACTGCGCCAAATCACAACACAACAAAACAAGTTTTTTGAAAAACTGGCTCAACCAGCAGCAGCCAGTCATTTGAATATTTATGAATTCTACAACACACCAATATCTATTGGAAGCATTAGGAGTTAAACTAAATACCGACAGTTGTAAGTCGTGCACATCATTTTTTGACTTTGCTTTTGTTTTATGCTTTTTTTCACACCTCACTGCAAATTATACCCTGAGTTATGTATATACTTAAGACTTAAAATTGCATGGTAAATACTACAGCACAAACAATTAACTGAGAGTACACACAATCGCTGTGTCATTTCAAACAGTTACAAGGTCAAGGCAGCTGGCAGAATCATGATGATGTGGTTTGGTCTGGTGGTGGTGACTCAAAAGCAAGTCCCCCTAAGCAAACCGCTTAATAATTCAACTTTATTGGCACGTGAAAACCAACAAAACAGCTGTTTAAATGAATCCACTGGGAGCTAAAGGGGGGGGGGGCGCTTGCGCACAAAGCAAAACGCTACGTACATAAATAAAAATATGTAAATTTAATTATGTGAATTCAAAAAAAAAAAAAAAAAAAAAGAGAGTAGCAAAGCAAAAACAAAACAAAGATCGAAGACCAGCTGACTAGCTGAGACTTTGGCAAGACGGACAGGTTCTACAGTCATTTATCATAAATTTATATTACAATTTAATTGAACAATTATACTAAAAAGTAAGTCTTATTAGGCCAAGTATCGGGGGTAGCGACTCTTTTTAAATTCACTGAAATCTTACAAAAAATAAAAAAAAAAACCCTTTGGTTTTAAAGTTAATTGTTTTTTAATTTAAATCTATGCATATTTATATGGAATAATATAAATATATTTATCTGCTTCCTCCACAATTGAAAAAAAATCATACATCTCCACACAATACAATTTTGCTTGTAGATCGATGGAATTTTAGACATTTATAGTTATCAGCATTGTTAATTGGCTCACCAATTTTGGGAGGAATTATTATTAAGCGATATCAAAGTTATAAGCAGAGCTGTTACAATTTTAAATCATTTTTGTGTTTAATTCTTAGCAATTTCCTTACATCGTGATTGCAATCTGAATGAATTCATTGATGATTGCTTTATGGTGATTTATATGTCCACGTTCACACTACAGCTGCGACAGAATAACTATTTTATATAGGAACTAGGTATGGGAGAATAAAGCGTTGAAAAGAATAACACACTACGTCTAGCTATGTAGACGTTTCTAAGCATAAATTAATTAATAATAAGAAATAAGAAATTCTGAAAAATATAGTGACCAGAGCAGAATAGTTACAGCCAGAGAAATCTAGCACGAATTGGCGAAACTGAAATCAGCCTCAATTTAGATTTTTTTTTCCTGCTTGATTTTTTAAAACGAAAACTGCTCGAATTCGAGAAGACAATTGATCTCGACTTTGATCTTTCATGCGTTATTAATGACAAAAACGATTTAAGGATTGTGTAAAATATACACTTAGAAAATTATTTTTCTATATATAAGAAAATCGCCCTACAATGGATATTTAGAAAAATTTCTATATTTAAAAAAAATTTTTCTGTATTTTAGAAAAGATGCCCTAAAAATGAATTTTTTAGAAAAACTTTTATATTTTTCAGAATTTGAGTATTGCCGGCTCTAGGTCAAGTGAAACACACAAAAATGTATGATGTTTTCCAATATATTTCGGTTGCTCCTCGGCAACCATCTTCAGGGACAATTATTTTACACGTCTGCTCCGTTCGGCGTGGAGTTGTATATTTTTCTAAATTTTGGGGTGAATTTGCTTTTTATAGGCTTTTCTAGTTTTTAGGGTAATTTCGCCCTTGATTTTAAAATGATGATGGAGGATGATTATTATTATTATTATTATTATTATTATTATTATTATGATGGATGATTATTGATATGTGAGAGAGAGATGGGATGGTGTGTTGGGGGAGATCACAACAACACCCAAACCCCCCCCCCCCCCTCCTTACGTACGTTCGGTGGGCGTCTCTCCCCCAACCTCCCCCTCACTCCTTTTGTTTTTTTTTTTAGAAAAATTGCCCTGATATTTTTAGAAATTTTTTTTAAAAATAAGGCGATTCGCCTTTGGCACTTTTTTATGGCGATTTTCTAATAATTAGGCCGAAAATGTCACTTTTTAGGGCGAGTTGTTTTTTGAATGTAGACTATATTTAAAACACTTCAAATAAAACATAAAACAAAATATAAAACTATGCTCCATGACCTCGACGTTTTCTAAGCGAATGCCTTGTCCACACGAACACGTCCCTTGTTGCTTGCTGAGTGGCAAATGCTAACTGTTTACATTCTTAAGTATGATTTTTACGCCTGGTCTTGCTTATGGCTGACTACTAAAGTAGGTGGTGGTGTGGTGTTGTTGAAATTCAGAAAGATCTATGCTTGAAATCGGTTCTTCTTGGTTATAATCATAAAAAGTATCGTTGATATAAACCCGACTTAGTTTAAAACCAAGAATTTCAATCTCAAAAATAGAGGAAAGCTAACTTCGGCTCGACCGAAGTTTATATACCCTTGTAGCTTGTATGATTTTTATAAATTAGTAGCCTGATTCCACGGACACAAATATGTACATTCGGCCAAATGTACACATTTTTGACAAGGCCTCCTATATACATTTTCTATGCCAGCTATACTATATAGTTGTCCTATCAAACTTGGTGGAATTATGTGAAAGCATAGATAACTTGTAAATACAAGGTTCGGGGACGTTTGCGTTGAAGACAAAAAAGTTTTTCTCACTAAAACAACATTTTCGACCGATGGTTCCTATGGCAGCTATATGCTATAGTCATCCGATCTGGCCGGTTTCGACAAATGTGCAGCGTATTTGTACCAAAAGACTTCGTGAAAAGTTTGGTTAAGATAGCTTTAAAACTGACGGAAGAGATAGCATAGGAACAGACGGACAGACGGACGGACGGACAGACGGACATGGCTATATCAACTCAGCTCGTCATGCTGATCAAGAATATAAATACTTTGTGTGGTCGGAGATGCTTCCTTCAATGCGTTACAAACATCTGGACAATTTTAATATACCCTCTACAAGGGTATAAAAATGCATGCTTGATTTCCAAATTTTCGGCTTGATTTCAAGAAAGGACTTTTGATATCAAAAATGGCTTGATATCATTCAGGATCGGCTTAGTTTTTTCTCGGAGTGTACTAATTAGGTCCCAATTCGTGGCGCTTTCCGATATAATTGGAGCTAGGTTACAATAACTTAGCTAAGCGTCCCTTTCAGATTCTATATCATAGCTTCTTAATAGTTTTTACTTGATTTAAATATGATAAGATTTAAAAATAAAATTTAAATCATTTCTGATTTTATCCATATTAAATTTTAAATAATTTTGTGATTCAAATCAGAAAAGATTTCAATTTTTTGATTCAAATCAAATTATTTAAGTCTTTTCAGAAATGATTGCAATCGTCTGATTTAAATCAGCTAAATCAGCAATGAATTCAATGGCTTGATTTAAGTCGAATGATTGATATCTTTTTTTGATTTAAATTAAATTAGTGCAATCAAAATATAACTCTATATAATTACTCCAAAAGAATTCGTGTGGTCCCACTGGGGCGATGGGTAGTACTTTACACAGTTCGTTTAGCGCCACAGTGGCAGTTGGTAGCACTTTACACAAATCCTGTGGCGCCACATCAGCGAAAGCGAGCAACAGATATAAACAGATCACCAGAGCGCGAAGCGCAAAGGTAAGCCAGTAGAAGTACTTAGCACCAGTAGTTACCAGTCGTGCCCCACCTTGTTCTTTTGTATCTTAGATGGATAATCCTTTCTATAGTTGAAATACTATACGAATCAGTCGTGCATCCACCCAGTCTTTCGGTATTTTCTTGACATATTTACCCCAAGTTGCAATACTCTAAGCAGCAGTTGTGCATTTACTTTGTTCTTGTGTATCTTAGATAGCCAATCCTCCCCTGAGTTGGAATACCATACGTAGTGCATCCGTCTTGTTCTTGTGTATCTTGAATGTTTCGGAGGGTCAATCCTACCCAGAGTTGTTATTCACTGCTGGAATCCGACAACCAAACTGTTTCTCTGGCAAGGCAGAGTAGCGGTAACGCAAAGTTGGAAACTAGATACCGACCGTGAACAGTCGAAGATGAGAGAGGCAGACTTTTTCGTTTTGGCTGGCACTGCCAAATTGTGGACACTTTTATAAAAATATTCTCTGTAAATCAATTAAAGACCTAAATGCAAATCAAAATTCACTAACAATTTCTAAATTGGTCACAGAAATAATGAAAATTCATTTTATATACATCTAGCAACTGAAAGAGTGCATAATTAATGATGCCCTAAAAATGAATTTAAAAAAAAAAACTTTTCTATTATTCTAAATTTTAGGGTGAATTTGCTTATTGCCTTTTTTAATTAATAGGGTAATTTCGCCTTTGATTTTAGAAAATATTTGTTACAAATTTGGCGTATTTTGCCCTAAGACTAAGAAAATAAACCCTAATATTAAGAAAGTTTTTCTAAAAGAATATAAAAATAAAAAAGAAAAAATGTTGCTTGGGGGCCTACATTCCAGTCCTCGACCAACTGCGTACTTTCTTAACTATGGTTTTGACGCAACGTCTTGCTTAAGGCTAATAGCCGAGTGAGCTAAGGCGTCCGTCCGCGTGGTGTGTTCAGCATTTGTGAGAGGACCCGAGTTCAATGGGGGAGAATGATGATGGATGATGATATTTTGATATGTTAGAGAGAGATGTGATAGTGTGTGAGGGAGAGATCACAACAACACCCAACCCCGCCCACGTACGTTTGGTGGTCGTCTCTCCCCCACCCACCCCCCTCCACCCTTTTTTTTTTTTTTTTTTTAGAAAAATTGCCCTGAAATTTAGAACACAATTTATATATTTTAGAAAATTTTCTTAAAAATAAGGCGAGTCGCTTTGGCCCATTTTTTAGTGCGATTTTCTAAAAATTAGGGCGAAAACGGCACTATTTAGGGCGAGTTGTTTTTTGAGTGTACTTCAGACAGTTTGTGTATCGCCACATTGATGGGTACTGAGCACTTCATACAGTTCCATATTCATGCAAGCTCTCAATTCCACTTGCACACAATTTTGACGAAAGTCGAATTGATTCCGTTAATTCCCTCAGTCGCAAAACGACAAAGTTTATTGGCTTAAAAAGTATTACTAGTTGTTTAGTTGCAGATGTTCACAAACTGAATTTTGCTTAATTCTTTAAACTATTTAAAAAAAAGTTTTATATTTTAAATATAACATTTTGATTCAGGCACAACTTTTTAAAGTTTTCTCAGAAATGCCTAATATTGAGCCTTTATACTTGCCAAATGCAACATATTTCGTCTAATCCTTTTGAATTACTTGCTTTCAGCTAATCACACAATTATGTATGCATAGTTTATCCACCCTCAAAGTGAGTGTCAATTACTTATCCTTTCTACTTACGTCTGACCGCGTTTAAATCGTCTGCTAAATATTTTAACAGAATTTAACACTAATGCACTTGACAGCATTATAAATGCGTAACGTCAACGCCCTTAGCAAATTTAGACCAGAGAGACTGTGACTGAAGTCCTTCGGTCCTTTATAATTGCATTAACATATTACATACATGCATGAGAGAGACAGCAATGCAAACAACAGCGATAACAACAACAACAACAAATATGCGCTTGATTGCAGGCTATTAACAGCATTAAAGATGAACAATTTAAGTAATTCCCGCATGAACTCAAACATTTCAGTGTACAATAATACCAAGGGGAGAATATGTGGGGGTCGGTGGTGGAAATTGAAGAGTACTAACAACAAAAATACCCATCCCCTTTGGCTGCATGTTTTACACTCTAATTGATTTTTAACTTCAATCTGTATGGCACATTATAAACATTCTGCATTTGATTTAACAAAAGATTGCTCTCTTCTACTAATTGAATTTTATTTATCAAAAATGCAAATCTTTGATGTATGAAATATGTTGAAATTTTATCCGAAACATTTCTGTACAAGAGATTTCAAAAGAAAATGCTTGGCCTTTTTGGTTAATTGAAGAAAGCAATTTCAAGTAATTTCTTGAAAATGAAAACAAAATGTTTGGATTTGAAATTACATATTTTTGGAAATTTCTGAAGTTGCAAGTAGTCTAAAAATAAAGTAATGAGGTTAACTTAAGCTAAACATCTAATAACTTTTCAATTCAAGCATAATTTCCCTCTACTTTAGCCATATTTTCGTTGGCTAATTTTAAACATTTATCTGTATTTGCTAATTTTGTATGACCAATTGATACAAACCGGTTTCACCAGCAAGCTTCACCTACTACCTACTACACTCTGAAACACTAATCACATATCAAGTTGTCTGTCTCTCTCCCATATTATACTTATTTATTTGTCTACTTATCTAATTGCTCATTTTTGTACAGCCAGAAAATTGATTTTGTGTTGTTATTTTGTTTGTTACTTTTCACTATAATCATATCGTAAGAGATCTATAGTTGTGTTTTTTTTATTACTCATCAATTATGGCAATAACCAACTGACATTAGGTTATTGTTATTGTTCGATATTATTGAATGTAATGGCCATTTAGATTGTGTTGACTGATTTACAGATGGCTAAAGGGGACTTGTGTTCAAACCCCTTCATCTGGCGGTCATAGATGTATATAATTTTCAATACTTCACAAAGTTAGAAAGACTATGTTTGAATTTATGTTAATGTGTTGTCATTTCGAAGGGTTTAAGTAAAAACAAATGTGTTTGACATTCATTGTGGGACTGGGGATTGAAGTAGAGAACTAGCAATAGAAGGTGTTAACATGAGGCTTTTGGTGTTGAAAATTAAATAAATGGCTGCCAATGTGGAGGGATAACTTTTTAGGCAAAACAAGCAACATTGGGAAATGGGCGTCCAATGTGGAAGGGGTTTTTTGTTTGTTTTTATTAAAAGTTTATTATAAAATTGATTAAAAATTTGTTTAGTTATATTCACTTCTTTAAATTGGATTTGCGTTATTTCACTATCCGACCAGTAGATGAAGTGTCTTCTGTGACTATTTTACCGAAAAATCTTTTAGAATTACAAATGAGTCTGCTGCTGGGTAAAAAAAAGTAGCATCTTGCAAGTTGCGGTTACCTTCGCCAGCTAATGGCTCCAGCTGTAAAGTAAAAATAGCCATGGAAAAACTTTTCAAACATTGTCGTTCGGATTAAAACGTTTTTTTATCTGTATAAAGGTAAAGTTTACTAACATTGAAAAAAAAGAGAAGGCCAAGCTAACTTCGTCTGTGCCGAAGTTTTTATACTCTTGCAAATGCTGTTTTTGAAATATCAGAGTTTAAGAACGGTTACAAAAAAATTTTTTGTAACTTAAACCCATTTTCCGACAGATAAACATCTGATGTCGACCAAAGAGCATAGCCAGATTTGTAGGGGCCCCCAACGATATTAATTTTTTAAGTATGCAGCTTTAAAGTACATCAACCGAAAGTAATTTAGCGATTTTTTTTTACACTTCTAGTACCAACCCTGAATTTTTAACAGCGGCTTTAATCATTTCAATCAAAAGCCTTTTTCGGGCCATCTACCCATTAAAGAATCCCAATTTGTTTTCTCCCCTAGAATAATTTATTAGCTTTTTAAAATGCAAGCCGTTACCTACAAAATTCCGCGAAATTTTGAACACCATTTATTAAAGACTTCTAGTTGAGGTTCCACTTTTTACATGTTTAATTGTCGTTCCTAGATGTGTTAAGTATATATCTATTTGCACATTTACAATTGTAAATGGCTTTTTTTTGACCCGAATATTACCTTTGCTGGAACTCGTTGTTTGAACTCTCTTCATAAGTTTCATCAAATATCAAAGCCAACCTGTCAGTTAGACCAAATAATTGGCTGTCCATTAATCCAGTATGATGTTCAATCAATTCTTCCCTAGTAATTGCATTAAACGCAAAATATTTAGGAAGAACATCCTTTTCAAAGGACTTAACTATAGATTCGACTAATTCTGATATTTTCTGCTGTTCGTCTAGGCCAAGTATGGATGTAAGTACTTAGTTACAATTTGCTGTACGGGTCTTAAAACTTTGCTTAAGATTTTCAATCTATCACTTGATTCTTCAGTCTTTCCAACTCTTTGGAAAGAGTCCTATATTATTTCTCTTCATAAAAAAGGTGGAAAATATGATATTTCCAATTACAGAGGCATAGCTAAGCTCTCCGCTATTCCTAAATTATTTGAAGAGATTATAACCTCCACCTTGCAGCATTATTGCAAATCGATTTTATCACCTTTCCAGCATGGGTTTATTAAGCGTCGGTCAACTATGACCAATTTGCTTGAGTTTACTTCATTGGTTAATGATGGGTTCCTTCAGAAAAAGCAAACCGATGTCATTTACACCGACTTTAGTAAAGCTTTTGACTTTGTAAACCATGATCTTCTCCTCTATAAGCTTGATCAGTTAGGATTTCCCACCTCTTTTCTGCTCTGGATTTCGTCTTATTTAAAAAATAGAACCCAGAAAGTTATATTACGTTCAGACACTTCAAAGCCCGTCTCTGTAACGTCCGGTGTACCGCAAGGTAGTAACCTTGGTCCTTTGTTTTTTACTCTTTTTATTAATGACCTACCCACAATACTATCTTATTCTCGGATACGTTAAACTTATTTTATCTTTCAATGACCCGAGAGATTCCATTAGATTGCAAGATGATTTAAACTCCTTGCAGTCTTGGTGCAATCACCAATCATCATTTACACCTTAATTGCTCCAAGTGCATGTTTATGACTTTCCAATGAACCCCTGCCACGAATATCTACAGTCGTTGATCTTGGTATTCTTTTTGACCCCAAATTGAGTTTCAATCCTCATATCTACTCTATTGTTATTAGGGCAAATGGTGTACTTGGATTCATTAAACGTTGGTCGAAGGAATTTAATGATCCATACACCACAAAGTTCCTGTACACTGCTCTAGTCCGTCCTGTACTTGAATACTGCTCGTCCGTCTGGTGTCCGCAATATAAAAAGCACATCGATCGTATTGAGTCAGTACAAAAGCAATTCTTGCTTTTTGCTCTTCGTGGACTAAATTGGGACCCTAACCTTCGTTTACCAACCTACTCCAGCAGACTTTTGCTTATTGACCTTCCTTCGTTATCTAACCGTAGAACAGTCCTAGGCTTTTCTTTTCTTCATAAGTCAATCATTAGTGATGTAGATTCTACCGAACTTTTAGGTCGCCTTAACTTTTCCGTTCCTTCTAGGCCAACTAGAAACTATTTACCTTTAATATTGCCAAGATGCACAACTGATTATGCCCAGCACAATCGTTTTCGGGTCTTATGTCAAAATTACAATGATCTCTATCACCTGCTCTCAACAGATCTCCCTCTCTTCTCTCTAAAAACGTCTCTCTATAATTATCTCCTGGGAAATCTCGGACCACTCCCAGCTGTGAGTAGGGGCATAGCTTGTGGGCTGGCTAAAAAATCCTCCCCCACCGATCGGTCCTATGGCAGCCTTAAAATATAGTCATCCAATTTCGACCAAATTTTGCGAATCTATTGGAAAGCATTTAAAATTAGTAATCAGTGAGTTTAAGGACGCTAACATGAAAAATAAAAAAAAATGTCTTACTAAGAACCATTTCCGACAGATCGGTCTTATGGCAACCATAAGATATAGTCACCCGATGTCGATCAACTTTTTCAAATTAGTTTGAAAGCGTTTAATATTAAGAATCACCAATCTTAAGAACGATTTACTTGAAAACAAAAAAGTTTTTTTCACTAAGACCCATTTTACGACCGATCGTTCCTATGCCAGCTATAAGATATAGTCATCCGATTTTGACCAAAATTTGCAAAGTCAATTCAAAGCGGTTATAGCAGCGCTGGCATAAGGAGGCAGCTGCTTGCTTGCAGTAAATAGGCAAAGACTGCTAAAGATGGGACCGGGATGTGCTTGAAACAGCTGTACAGTCTACCGGCTTCCTTTGTGTTGAGTGTGTTTCTGTTTTTGAATTTGTGTGCAAACATACAAACTTGAAAGAATACTGGTTCGAATTGGAAGTATTTGCATCCCTGATTTATTTGTTTTTATACCCTTGCAAAGGGTATTATAATTTTGCCCAGAAGTTTGCAACGCATAGAAATATTCATTTCCGACCCCATAAACTATATATATTCTTGATCGGGGCGACGAGCTGAGTCGATTGAGCTTTGTCCGTCCGTCTGTCTGTCTGTCTGTCTGTCCGTCTGTCTGTCCGTCTGTCTGTCCGTCTGTCTGTCCGTCTGTCCGTCTGTTTCTACGCAAACTAGTCTCTCAGTTTTAAAGCTATCGAGCTGAAATTTTGCACAGAGTCTTCTTTTTACTGCACGCTGCTAATATGTCGGAACCGACCGGATCGGATGACTATATCTTATAGCTGCCATAGGAACCTTCGGTCAAAAAATGGGTCTTAGTGAGAAAAACTTTTTTGTTTTGAATGTTAGCGGCCTTAAACTCGGCCATTATTAATATTATATGCTATCAAACAGATTTGCAAATTTTGGTCAAGATCGGATGACTATATCTTATAGCTGTCATAGGAACCATCGGTCGGAAAATGGGTCTTAGTAAGAAAAACTTGTTTGTTTTCAGTGCTAGCGTCATAAAACTCTGCCATAATTAATATTATACGTTTTCAAACAGATTTGCAAATTTTGGTCAAAATCGGATGACTATAACATATAGCTGCCATAGAACCGATCGGTCGGAAAATGGGTCTTAGTGAAAAAAACTTTTTTCTTTTCAAGTAAATCGTTCTTAAATTCGGTGATTCTCAATATTAAACGCTTTCAAACTAATTTGAAAAAGTTGATCGACATCGGGTGACTATATTTTATGGTTGTCATAGGACCGATCAGTCGGAAAATGTGTCGTAGTGAGAAAAACTTTTCTGTTTTAAATTTTATCTTTCTTAAACTCCGCGATTGTTAATTTGATATGTTTTCGAAAAGATTCGCGAAATTTGGTCGAAATCAGATGTTTATCTGTCGGAAAATGGGTTTTAGTTAACATTTTTTTAGATTTTTATGTTCTTAAACTCTGACATTTCAAAAACAGCATTTGCAAGGGTATAAAAACTTCGGCACAGACGAAGTTAGCTTGGCCTTCTCGTTTTTTTATGTTTCTGTAGCAAAGCCTACTCAACCCTCAATATGTGACTTCCTTTTAAGGAAAACAACAAGTGGTAATTAATATGAAGCAA
Organism: Lordiphosa magnipectinata; assembly: GCA_037044535.1. Classification (NCBI taxonomy): domain Eukaryota; kingdom Metazoa; phylum Arthropoda; class Insecta; order Diptera; family Drosophilidae; genus Lordiphosa; species Lordiphosa magnipectinata. The sequence continues at coordinate 18,866 of JBAMBO010003043.1, forward strand.
ATTGCGCTCAACGTGGGTCCCATTTATGTGAAAAACCACAAAAAGTAGCCAATATTAAGTGAATGACAACCCCCCCGTGTGGTACAATAAAAGCCCTTAAGTAGTAGGCGCCAAATGATGTTCCAACAATTGTTTTCTTGCATTACAAAATTAAACTTTTCACTGAGCCACTTCTGTGTGTGTTTTTGGTGAAAAGGGGGCGGGGTGGCGTAAAGAACCTTGGATGGTAGGCTGAAAAGTTCAAGGCACATAAATTACTTTTGATTATCAAAAACAGTTACCAAAACTACTTACACTCGAACTTGTGGCAGTTATTTTCCCTCGTTCGTGTATTTGTTGTTGTCGTCAGTTTGTTTCCATACAAAACGCATAACTTTACGCCAAAAAAGGACCGCCTGGCATGCGATGGTAAAATACAAAGACGACGCCCACAAAACTATGTCAGTCAGCAGAGTTGTGGCACCAACTGTGCCCGACCTCCTCTGACTCCCGACTTCACATGTCAACGCCAAAGTTTGAGGGGGTGTGTGTGTGAGTGTGTGCGTGTGTGTGTGTGTGCATAATACGTATTTAGGCTTAACGGAGGGGTATAAATTTCACTTTGTATTTGAAGCTTGTTTCGTATTTATGCCTTTATGTCTGTCTACGGATTTACGTATTTCCCGTTTTTCAATTATATATTTGGTAGATATCCACGCATGCATAAACAAGTAACAACAAAGTCGACAGGTTTTGGAAACAGAGCGCAACAGACAGACAGACAGAAAGACAGACAGAGGGAACAGAAGGCAACAAAGTTAACAAAACACAAAAACCAATTTAACTTCTTGATTTCTGGTTCATTTTCATAAATAAGTGAAAAAGCGGCAAAGTCCTTTACCCCTACGTCAGCCCCCCTCCCCTCCTTTAACTTTCTCTTACGCCTTGACTTTGTCTGCTGTGTTCCCAGCCATCATCAGCTGCTTTTTGTGTGCTCATTATGGCAGCTTGACATTAATAGGCAGCAAATAGCAAACACAAATACAAACACATGTGCACGCACACATATACACACACACGCATACATGTATGGTACTTACACTCGAATGTTTGCAAATATGCAAAGTCCTGCTGGGCGTTTTGGTTGTCTCCCTGTCACTGACAACATCTTCTTTTATCGCCATTGAAAATAATTAAATTTTCAATTATATTTACAAATGAAGAAGGGGGGTATTTTTATTTTTATTTCTTTTTTGGATCGGCAGCTTTGTGGTTTTGCTTTTACCATACTCATACTTCATATTTAACACCCTTCAAACAAACATAGATATCTGTTCTAACCGAATTCCATACCAGAAGCATTTTTCCGTGTCGTGCTGTGAAATTTAAATGGAAATGGTGACAATTAGCGTATTTACGACCCCAAGTTGAAGTATGAAGTAATTGAATTGAGGAATTTTAATCAGCTAACCGATGTCCTTTCAAAATAGAAAAATATGATCCTACTTGAAAATCAAGTAATTGTGCGTTTCTAGTCCTATTTGATCTATCTATTTTTAGTACAACTATGCAAAATTTTCCTTAGTCACCATTCATAGTGCTTAATGTTGTGTGGTGCGAACCGATTTTCTTAGGAAATAAGTATATGTGCAAGTTTGGTTTGATGTGCATTTGGCGATGAACTGAAAATATTCTGTTTAAATAACTAAAATTTCATGAAGAAACCCAGAAGGTAGCTTGTGAATGCATTTATAACTTGAAACAATTATTATAAAAAAGGTTTTTATCCTAGCATGCCACATGGAATGGATTTGTCAGCCAAAGAGCGTATATTAATCATGGGGCTCAAGGAAAATGATACTAAAATGTCTGATATAGCTACCTGAGTCAACCGGCATGTGTGGTTCTGTCCGATGAACAAATTTCAATTAAAACGGTTGCTGCGATTTACGACAACCACGACAATCTCGGCATAAGAGGAACCACGGTGGTGGATCCCTAATGATTTGGGCTGCTTTTGGTTATGCTGAAAAGTCTGGGATTTGCTTTATTCCACCCAAAACAGTTGTTGAATTTGGATATAATCTTTACGAACATAACATAAGGCAACAAAATTAGAATATTTCCAGTATATTGAAGGGTCGGTGGTGCTTCTAAATGCTTATCGTGTGCTAAACACGAATCTGTTTTCAGCAATGGTCTATCACGTCCAGATTTTAAGTAGTTTGAGCTTAAAGATACAAAAAATGCCTTATGTGACTCTTTTTATACGCGTTTTGTGGAGAACCTGTATTTCTGTTTCTACGTTCTTTAATATTATCAGAATGAACAACTCCTTAACTTTGAAATAAACTAACCCAAAAAATTCTACGATTTTTATACTCTGTACCGAAGGTACATAGAGTATATTAAGTTTGTGCAAAAGTATGTAACAGGGAGAAGGAATCGTTTCCGACCCTATAAAGTATATATATTCTTGATCAGCATCAACAGCCGATTCGATATAGCCATGTCCGTCTGTCTGTCTGTCTGTCTGTCTGTCCGTCCGTCCGTATGAAGGAAGAGATCTCAGAGATGGTTAGAGATAGAGGTTTGACATGTATGGGACATATATTCTTATACTTGCAGGCAGATCAAGTTTATTTTCAATTTTTGCCACGCCCCCTCCCGCCCCCGCAATTTGGAAAAAACGTCACATCTCCTACAGTTTAGAAGATAGATCGTTCGTACCTTCTAGATATACCTTGTAAACAAAATTATTTATCGATTTGCTGAAGGAATGATAAAGATCGGATGAACCATACTCAAGTCGGGCTTACCGACTTTCTTTCTTGTTTCTAATGAATTTATACCATTTTAAGTAATTGTATCAGAGTTGTATTGTATTGTATGCCAATGTATGCAATGGGTTTTGTTGAACATTTTCATTGAAATTATATACAAATTACTAGCCGGTTGTACTGTTTCTGTAAAGCATACTTTTGTGCAGTAGACAGTTTTGGTTTTTTATTATTATCGAGACTATGTTTTCAAAATGGTATATCTTCGCTTAAAAAAATCGTACAATTCCATGGGATAGTTTATTTTAAAGTTAAGCAAAAGTCATTTACGATAATATCAAAAAAAAGTCAAAACAAAAGTATAGGTTCTCTACAAAACGCGTCTGAAAAGGGTCACAATAGGCACTTTTAGCAACTTTACTACGTGATGGACCATTTCTGAATACAGATTCGTGTTCAGCACACGAAAATCATCTAGAATCACTCCCAACCCCTCAATATACTGTACCTTGTTGCCTAGTGTAATTGGACTTTTCAACAAGACAATGCACCGATTCATAATGCACGCACAACAAAGGATTTTCTGTCATCCAGAAACGTTCTGGTTTTGGATTGCTAACGATTGAAGACCTCTGGGGAAGCCTGTATGCCAAAGCTTGTAAGAAAAGTCAACAGTTTGAGACACTCAAGCATATTAAGGACGTTTTGGTTGCAGGGTAGGAACAAATCAGCAATTTAACTCTACAAAAATTGGTGGACTCCATGCCTGATCGCCTTGATAATAAGGTTAAATAATAAAAGTCGTGTATTCTTCTAGAATGGGGCACTGAGCGACAAAATTAACTACATCTTTCCTCTCCCGTAGGTTGCACAGCTCGCTTTGGTCATTAGTTCTTGCGCTGTAAGGAGTGTAATTTAGGTAAAAGAGTTCCTTTCGTGCCTTAAATAGCATTGAAATTGTTGAAGCGTCAAACTGATCGTGGATATAGTTTGTTTCATTTATTTTATACTAAAATACCCTGAACGTATATCTAGACTGACTTTGGCGTGGCTGGGACTCGAAGAGATCTCGTGCTTGTTGATCTAGCTTTTGCAGAAAGTTGATATGAAGGTGATTCCACGTGTCTATTGCATTCAAGTTGTGCTCAAGGCCCTTCTGTATAGCCAGTTGCACCCACTCTGCGAAAAAACTGCGTTTTGGACTCAAAAAGATACGATGCCACAATCCGGGGC
>JBAMBO010003044.1:0-62773 GCA_037044535.1 Lordiphosa magnipectinata
CAAACTTAATATACTGTATGTACCTTCGGTACAGAGTATAAAAAGGGGAGTCTTTTGCTAAAGGACGTACCACATTTTCAAAGTAGACACTCGAAACCGAATCTGAAACCTTTAGCCTTAAAATTGAACCCAAAAAAATTTTTGATTTTGGTATTAAAACGAAAAGTTAGTCTAAATATTAAACTCCATCTAAGTTTGGCTCACTGTATATTGTGTTCAGCACACACAACTCGATCTTCGTCTCTGTCGTCAGTTCGGGGCACTCTACTACTTTATTTGCGCTTTTGTATCTGGTCGCGTTATTATTTAACTTGTGAATGCTTTCCATTTTATTTTTACTTCTTGCGTATTTTATGCTGATTTTGCTCCAGCTTCTTTAGATACGTCTATTGTGAATAGACCCACCATCCCTACATACAATAAGTAGAAGCATCTGTGCGTTCCAACTGACCGTACGGCGCACTTTTAACTTTCCTTGGCCATTTGGTAGCGCATGTTTTTCTTTTGCTGTTTGTTGACGGCACAAAATACAACTTTGTGCCGCAAAAGTTTGTTTATAAATCAACTTTTTTTTCTTCTTCCCCAACGACTGAAGTTTTCTTTAAGAGGAGATGGTGGTGGGGGGAAGAGGCAGTATACATAGTTTGGTTGCCTTGTCAGCAACGTCTTTTAGAATGCACTTCATGCATATTTACATTCATTTTGTTGGTGCAAATTATTGAGAAAACAGATTGCGCTTCGCTGACTAAGAAGAGGGGAGTTGAGTTGAGTTGAGTTGATGAAGAGATCTCGTTTGGAAATTTTCGCGCATTTGTTTTTGGTCTTGAGCTGCCCATTTGTTGTACCCGCATTGTATGCAACAGTTTTTTGTGTGATTAAAACTTTCTGTTTAAGAAGATTATTTCTGTTGTAAAGCAGATTATTCTCTTAAAATGCTTTTTAATCATCTTGCTACAATTTGTACAGCATTAAAATATAATTTTTTAATGAAAAATGTAAGCCATTTAATGCTTTACTGTTTAAATAAGCCATTAGCCTTCTGTTTGACTGATGGATGGATGGCGCTACCTAAAGTGTGGAAGGGTGGGGGGGGATTAGGGAGAGTTCTCTCTGATTAAGAACCGCAAGTCCAACCCTTTTCTCATTAAATATAAATACAAAATGTTCTTGGTAAACACATAAAAACGTGTTAAAAACAGCAGCTGATGGCTTTGGCAGTTGAAGAAACTGACTCAACGAGGGTAAATATTAGAGATGAGAACGTGACAGCCTAAGAGATTTGGAAACTTTTTTAATATTGGATGTTATTTGATTGATTTTGTAAAATTAGACTCCGATTCTCAGAATTTATCACCCTTATAATTACAATAGGTTGATCCTGCACTAAGAAAAAACATCTGGCAGATTTATAGCTCGTTGTATCTAAATTAGGCAAGAAAACAGTCCAGCACCGAAAGATGAATGTAAATGTTATTAAATGAGAACAAACGTTCTTGAATCTAGATCTTTTCGTACTAATTCAAGAAGAAAATATATTGGATTGAAAACCAATTAGACTTACAATGCACACTGGAACAGAATTGAAAACTCAAACAACAACTCACCCTAAAAAGCCCAGAATTTGACCTGAATATTAGTAATTCTCCCATCAAATCCGTCCTAAGGCAATTCACCCTAAATTTTAGAAAAATATTTTCTAAAAAATTCGTTTTTAGGGAAATTTAACTAAATTAAAGAAAAAAATTCTTAAATAAAGAAATTTTTTTTAATTTAAGAGCGATTTAGGCCGATTTTCGACTTCGAAAAGGGTAAAATCTAAAAAAAATCAAATCATGGGGTATCGTTTTATAGGTTTTCGGGTGCTCGGATTCCATTTTTGGCATTATTTTTTTCGATCGTGGGGAAGGGAGCTGGATAATGGGGGTGGAGGGATAGGTATTTGGGTACTCTAATTTCATTTCTGGCAATATTTTTCCGATTGGTGGGTGGGGGCTGACTTATTTAAGGGAGAAAAGGGGTAAAGTCTGATAAAAAGTGGGCGTTGTGGCACACCCAGTTCGAGCGAAGCCGTTTACAAAGAGAGACTTTAATTCGTCGGGACAGCATATAAATTGTGTGTGCATGTTACTCGATTGTCAGTATCCGAGGCTCAGCTCTCGATATTCAGAACTCAATACTCAGCTCTCGATACTCAGTACTCGAAAATCAGTATTCGATACTCATTACGCGCTACTCAGTACTTGATACTCAGTAATTGATACTTAGAACTCGATACTCAGTACTCGATACTGTATTCATAGCTGGATACTCATAACTTAGTACTCGTTACTCAGTACTCCATAATTATAAATCGATAATCGAGACTCAGAACTCGGAACACATACACACAGAATCTACCTGCTGCTATGACAGATAACAAATAAGACTGACTTTGCAAAGACAAAGGCGTACCAAATATTTCTAGTTTTAGTCCCCCAGTCGAACGTCCGCAAAAGAGCTTCGCTCTAAAAAATCTCTAATTGGGTATTGTTCTATAAGTTTTTGGGTGCTCCGATTTCATTCATGTAAACTAATTTAACCGAATACACAATTTCGTACCTAAAGTCACCAGCTCTTTTTGTTGTACAATGCATAAGATGTTTACAGTTGTGAACAAAAGCAACATTTGCGGAGCTCGAGCCAGCTAAATTCGCTAAGAAAGACCAGAAACATAGCCTTCATATAGCACCTATCTGCTAAAAATAGTTAAAAATTAGCCTTCGGGCAGGTCTTGTAACAATTCTCGCCTTTGGCTTCCTTGACTGCGGAACAGCGTTCATGGAACCTTCAAAACATTTCAAAGCATTTCTGCCGGTCAGTTTTTCATTCTGTCCAAGTGTGCAATGCAAGCTCCAAATATGCGAATTATTTTAAATCAAATCTGTATTTAAAATTCCATTCTGTTTCCCTTCACTTTGCTTATGGAGTAAGGGTAGATATCTGACCATCTTGGCCTTTTCTCAATTCATTTCTTTAGGATTTTTCTTATTTGATTTAAGACAGACACCTAATATTAAGAATCAATTAGGAATAGCTTCAGAATTAGGAAGATCATACTCAATAAATACAAATTTAATGGTCTTTAACCAAGAGCATTATGTACTTATTCTTATATTGTTTGAATTTAGAATGTATTGGCGTTGACTTAAGAGTTTATTAGAGTCTAATGAAGAATATCTTGCACTTATTTTAAGAGTAAATCGGGTTGTACTTAAGACCATTACAACCTAAAAGCTTAGTACTCAGACAAACTAAACCGTCCACTAGCGGAATCGACAGCTAATTTCGATGGGGGGTAGCGTACGGTGCAGAGTGACTGTTCAACGCCAAAGCCCCACCCTTCATTAAAATACCACCATATGTGAAAAGGTCACACTACGCTGATTTGTTTGCATTTAATTTTCGTTAAGTGCTTTTTTTTTTAAATATTCAGGGATATTTGGAGAATATACGGAATGCAAAAGTCATTGGCAATGGACAATCTTTCCGTTGGTTTCAAATTAAGCCAATCGATGACTTTTGTTAAACTTTTACTTCTGACACTCCGACGGATCGGTGTCGGAAAAATTACACACTATCAGCTGTTTCAGTCTGTCAAGTAAGCGCAAGTGCCTGTCAAGTTAGCGGCGCCATGAGATTTAAGACGCTCAGGAACGGAAATTTTAGTTTGTCTGAGTTCCGGAATTTTACGAAAGCTTTCCAACACCCTTTTTTATATGGAGTTGACACCCGTTGGAATCGATTTTGATTGTCTGAGTACTGAACTAAAAAGTATGACCGAAAAGTTTTCAAAATAGTTCGAAATTTACTTAATATCCCGTAGCAGTCTTAAATTAAGTAATTCGGGATTGAATAAATCGCAATGGAAATAAAAATTTTGTACTTGAATCAAGTATTTTTGTATTGAACACGTTATGACTTGATTCAAGTACAAAGTTCTCAATTTTTTTTTTCTCAGTGTGTTTACTTAAGGCCCCAATTTGAATCTCAAAATATTGCGCAGACTTTTATCCCTATGCAAAATTGCATTCCAGCTGGCAACGAGAGCAAAAGAAAGCCAAAACAAACAATTCCCTACTATCCACTGTCACGCTTCCATCTCTAGTCCGCTTAGCCAATTTTCACTTGCTCTGACATCGCTGACTGATTTCTTGTTCGCTTATTTAAGATGCCCCCCAGTAAATGTATCTTCTGACTGTTTGGTTGTGCCCTCTGGGCCGTTTATTTTGCTTCCTAGTTTCTGTTGAACATAACAAAAAAAAAAAAACCGGCCGACTGACGTATCATGATTAATTAATTTGTTGGGTTTGAATGTAAAATTTGACTTGACTGACACTAGAATATTTCTGTGTACATTTTGTTCCGCGGATTTTTAATATAAAACAACACTTTGTTGGATTTACATTTCTCATTCGCATGTCCAACTGAGTTTTACTTATTTATTTGGTAATTTCTGTAATAGCTTTTACGCTACTGATTGCTGTACAACAAAAAAAAATGCTCATCTGTTAAATTGTAGGCACAATTGTTGCTGACAGAAAATTAATTGCATTTAATCAGTAGTGGGCTGAAGGAGGGCGATAAGTGGGTGGGGGCCAGGGCTTGAAAAATCATTAATGGGTTTTTGATTAATAGTCTGGGACGGTTTTTTTTTTTTTAGTATGTATACACAAATTTGCATTTTATAATATTAATTGATAAAACAAAATGTTGGAGGCCTAAAAATAAGGCTACAATAAAAGGCAAATACATTAATGGTAATCAATATAAGAGCATTCAATGAACATTCTATCAAAAGGGTACACATTTTCCAAATTTTTTTTTTATTTTTGTTTCGCTTCTCTTCCTTTACAATCATTAAGCACTGAAATTATTTTAATTAATTTGATTAAGCATTTCAATGAATATTTGTTTGTTTTTGTTCCTGTTTTTTTGCGTTTCCTTTTTTCCTTTTTTCGAGCTTGTTTATTTATTAAATAGCATACGTTGTCATTATTAACAATTACACATATTTATGTACAATCAGGTGTGGGTGTATGTGTGTATAACAACAACAAACAGCAAAGTGTACATGACGGCTGCAATCGGCTAGACTACAATTAAATGTCGCTGAGGCATTTTAATTGCTCTGGCAAATGGGATTATTAAATATTGATAACAATCGTTCGCAAAAACATTTACGTATTTATAGATAAATATGTTTAAATTGTGTATATAAAGTTATACCTATAAAATATACAATTTTAAACTAATTATACCATTTTTTTTCACGTGATTTTACATCAAGCATATCAGGACTGCATCAATTGGAATTTGTACTACGAGGGTCATCTTTTCTATTTCGAACCTCAGATTCTTTAAGTGTGATCAGGTAGAATGAGTCACTTTCTTTGAAATTTGATTAATATTTTAGTATTATCTACCACTCAGAACATTTTGTTGTACGGTCACTCTGTCTTTTTCCTTCCATTTCGAAAGTGGTACCTCTAAAAAGTGGTTTTTGAAGGTTTTAACAGTCATTTGTGACTTCGATAAACAAAGACATCGCTATGTATTTTTATTGTATGGGATCAAAAATGCATCCTTTAGCTAATAGAAGCTGGTCACTCCAAAATTTGTGCTCATACATTATTTATTATTTATTGTTGGGGAAATAGCGCACCACGACCAATCCTGGTCTATTGTGCCCCCTACTGAGCTTACAATTCTCCTAGCAGCCCAATTCCCTTTACAAACGTCAGGATTTTCGTGGGTTGCAGTTTACTGATATTGGTTGAGTGTAAAATGTGTTTCCCAAATCTGCTGATCATCGCAGTGTGCTATTATATGCTCGGAGGACTCCTCCTTCTCTTCACAACATCTGCATAGTTGGGTGTTTGTTATTCACAACTTGTACATGTGGCTCCGCAGTCTGCAGAGGCCCGTGTAGAGCCCTGTCAGAATCCTAAGGGCATTCTTTAATTGTTGGATTAACCTTTGGAAGTTTTTGAGGTTATGGTTCATTATTAATGCTTTAGCTTGTCTCATCCCCCTGGTGTTTAACCAGGAGGCTGCTCTAAGCGTATTCTCTTACTTTCAAAGGAGACTTTTTATGGCGTGCGATTGCGATGGCTGCACCCTTGCGTGCCAATTCGTCGGTCAATTCGTTTCCGGGAATGTTATTATGTCCCGGTATCCATCGTAGGGTCAGGTTGTTCCTGTTGCCTAGTTGGTCCAATTTGTTCTTTGTGTGTAAGGCTAGCTTAAAGCTCAGGGCTGTAAAAGAATGATACATTATTATTTTTAATTCACAATGAATCAACAAACATTTGAATTAATTCAATTTTTCCTAAATCAGAGTTGAATTGATTGGAAGTGAATTACACTTCCAAAAAAAAACGAATTGAATTGATTTTGTTCCAATTCAAGTGAATTAGAACTAGTATTGTTTTAAATATAAATAAAATAAAGTTTGCTTCCTTCTGTCTGTTACATGCATTTGCCCGAAATTAGTCAACACTTTTTACTCTGCGAGTAAAGGGTATAAAATCTTCTCATAATAATAAAAGAAAACATGCTTTTTAGGTTAAGTCAATTCTGTTTTAAATCAAATGAATGAACATACAAATTTTCTAATTCATTTGAATTTGTACAATATCAATTCAATTCTTTTTTTGTAAGTGAATTAAATCAATATCAAAATCAATTCAATTCTGATTTTGGAAAAATTGAATGAATTCAAAATATGTCAATTCGATTCCTGAATGATTCTCAGGAATGATTCAAAATTGAATCATCCGTTTACAGCCCTGTTAAAGGTGAACTTGTTGCTGCTAAGTGCATTGAGCGCTGCTTGGCTATCCTAAAGGATAGCTATTACAATAATGTTATATTATTATTATTATTTTAAAGAATTGGTTCACAATTGCAAATTGGTACCCATTTGGTTATAGATCATTAATATATATTAGGTTGGTGGTTACATTTAAGTTTTGTAGGTTTTTGTTTTCTTAAAAATTATTGATTACAAAAAATATGTACATTGGTATGGGGCTTATTTGTAAGTAGATTTAGTGATTTCTTTTTTTTGAATTGTGGTATGAGAATAGTTCTTGTGGGGATTGACCTAGGTGTAGGGTTCTTTGGGTTTGGAATTGCAGAGTTGGCAGTTGGGTGCTGCACTCTTCTCTATAATGTGCTTATGGTTAGCTAGGGTATGACCTAGGCGTATACCTTGAAATGTGGTTATTCCACTATGGACCCACTATCGATCAAAATTTAAATTAAGACCTTAATGTTTTTTTTTTTGTATCTTTTTAGTATTTATTGAATCTTCTCTTAATGAGACTAACAATAAATTTTAGAGCGAAGAACGGACGTTCGACTGGGGGACTAAAACTAAATAAATTTCGTCTTTGCGACTGATTTGTTTGGGTATGCCTTTGTTTTTGCATTTTGTATTTGCAAAATCAGCATTTATCATTTGCCGTAACCACAGGTGGTTGTGTGTGGGGTGGAAGTATGTGAGGGGGAAGTGGGGTAACAGTGGGGGAAGTGGGAGGGAGTGAGGTGGAAGTCGGGGTGGGAAGAGTGGCTGCCATGAGGTCAAGTTGTTTGGAGTGGGATGGTGTGAGGGGGAAGTCGGGGTGGGAAGAATGGCTGCCATGAGGTCAAGTTGCGAATTCAGTGCGATAGACAGTGACATGATAGTGACTTAACAGTGACTTGACAGTGAATTGACAGTGACTTAGCAGTGGCTTAACAGTGACTTAACAGTGACTAAACAGTGACTTAATAGTGACTTGACAGTGACTTAACAGTGGATCAACAGTGACTTAACAGTGACAGTACAGTACAGTAACTTAAAACTGAGTTAACAGTTAAATTTACAATCAGACCTAAAGGGCTTTTTTCGTACCGGGCGTCCCATGACACCCACTTTTTTATTTCAAATCTTAATCTAGAATCTATCAGAAAACCATCCCGTATTATAGGTAGTTTATGTTCTGCGGACTTTTAATTTAGTCGGTGGGTTGGTAGCTTGCCGGGTATGAGGTTGTGCAAGTTCATTAGGGTGGGCAAAAAGCTTCTCAAAATATTTGCGTTTGAGTTGCCGTACTTCAGTTTCGATGGAATCATTAGGTCATTGTGGATACACTCGTTGCGAATGTACCATGGCGCTCCAGTGACTGTTCTAAGAATTCTTAATTGTGATCTTTAAATGATGTTTACACTTCTCCATAGCTGCGAGCCATAAATCCAGACAGGCTTTATGATGCTTTTGTATAGTAAGACTTTATATTTCAGTTTTAGAGGGGAACGGGAGTTAATTAGCTCTTGAAGTGTATTGACCATTAGGTTTACTTGAAGTTTTTTCGATTCTATGTGTTTGCGCCAAGTAAGCCTTCTGTCTAGGTGTAAAACAAGGTATACAACAGCGTTTAATTGTGGTATCAAGCTCACGTTTAGGGATATCTGAGGACAGGCGCTTCTGTTGAGTGCAGAGGTCGCAAAAATTGGTCCTCCGTTTGCCTTTGTCAGAAAATAACATTTTTCGCCCGACACATTGGTCTGGCTGCAACCTTTTCGCAAAATTCACGCATTCAAATGGCATTCTTCGTATGTATGCATCGGTGTGTAATGCTCGGCTAACAATATGAATGTATGCGATGAACTATATGCGCTCTCTCGTTCTCTCTCGCATTGACTCTCTCTCTCACTCTGCTTGTGTTACACTCTTGAGTCTGCAACCAAGATATACTTAACTAGGTAGCCGCACTCGCTCTCTCACAGCTTCCTATAAAAATACAAAAGAAAGCGAGAGAGCGAACTAAGAAGCAAGCAAAGAGAGCGAAAGAGCGAGTTCGGCTACCTAGTTTAGTATATCTTGTCTGCAACCTTTTAAAATAACATTTTGACAGTTTGGTCTTCGAGAAGCGCGCAATTTAAGACCAATTGACTGAGTTGGGCCAGTTATTCGGTTGCTTTCAAACCGATCACTGCTGTGTGCTCAGCTTCAGCCACTTAACAGTGAGCGCGATAACAGAACTCATTCGGTTGAGGGAAGACCGAGACCGTTTTTTCTTTGGTTTTTCGCTCAGTGACGTGAGCAGAGCGAACTGAAAATAGGGTTGAAAGTTATTTACCAGCTATGGTGGAGTGTGAACATTAATCTTAATGCGCCAGTTGGCCAGCCACTTTTTCATGTGAGCTAGGTGGCTTGCCAAAAGTCTTGATGCGATAATTGGACATCGTGATCTGCTTAGAATTGCTGCATTATGCGCAAAAGTGAATCTGTTGGGATGATGGCTGTGTAAAATACATACAGAAAAGGACCAAGAATGCTACCCAATGATGAACTCTACCGTTGTGACCTCATATTGACAATCGGAAACTTGGACCCTAATGTAGACAAAAGACTTAAATTTCTAAAATATTTTTGTAGAATTTTAAGGAATACATAGATGTGATTAGATTTTGCCTAAATTTCGAATTATTAAAAGTTGGATTGTTTACTTTCAAATTTGACAGCTCTACCATCAAAAACTAAAACCAATTTTCCCACCAAGACAAATTTTCCTACCGATTGTTCCTGAGCTCGCATTATATGGTTAACCAATTCTTTCAATGCTGTCTGCTCACTGAATAGACAAGGAAAAACGAAACAGACTCGCTCAATCTCTCAACAAAACACGTGTTTTCTGTTTCACACGAAGCTATCTTACGATAACAGCTTGAAGGGGATACTTTCTTTTGGCTCTCAGTAGCTGAGCATAAGTAACTGAGCAAAACGAGCCAAGTAACAGCGCACAGTGCCTTTTTAGTGGTTGTTGGGTTAAGTCAGGCAAATGCTTCGACATACGCTTTAAATTTAAGCCATACCATTACAAAATCAAAAACATGTTTCACATCAAAAAGTTAATAACCTTGTTTTTGCATCAATATCCTAAAAAGGACGTCATCTAATTGGGACTTTTAACCATCTAACATAGCAGCTTCACCTCTCACGAACTGGTGTACGTGCCTTTGCTGCGCATCAAACAAATTTCAACAAGCTGGTTCACTTGCAATTACATTAATTTTTGCGCAAGTGCATCTAGGCACTCAACGCTAAAACTTCATTTTCAACAAATTTCCGCATCAATGTGCAAAGAGTTTTGCGGCAGTAACGAAGCAAGCAGAAGCAGTACCTTCCAGCCATTGGAGGAAAGTCAACCGCGACGCGCGTCGCAGGCCAAGTTCATAAAGGTGTGTGTGCGCGCGCGCGTGTGTGTGTGTGTGTGTGTTGCAGACCAGGAGGTGCTAATGAGCTGCAGTTTACCAGGCAGCCGGCTGCCATTTTGTGCTTGTAGCCAACTTGTTGTTAGAGCTGACAGCACTTAAAAGCTTTGTGCCACACACAGGTTTCACCTCTATGTGATATTTTTGACATACTCGTTATTGTTATGGCAGATATATATATAGTATATATCGTAGGCATTATTTTCCATTTTGTTTTTAATTAAAATTTCACATGTCAACAAAATTTTTCTTTAAAGGTGGGTGCGTTTGTCGTCATTGTATAGTATGACTTTTTCATTTCCTCCAGCGCACCCACACACCCACCTCCGTTGGTTTCAGAATTTTTGGCACCAGTGTCGTGTCGTGTCTACGTCGACGTTCGTTGTCAACTGCATTTTGCGATAACCCGAAGAGAAGGGAGTTGCTTTTTTTTTTTGTTTTTGCTTCCATCTTTTTGGTGGTCATGCCAATCTATCAAGTTTATCCATTGATGATGCCTTTGCTAACTGAGAAACTATGGCACTCCAACTCCTCCCGCTGTTTCATATCTTTAAGCTGTGCTTTTGTTTCGCTGACATGATGCGCGTCAATTAAAATGAGGAAAATGAAAAAGTTTTCCATTCTTTGCTTATGATTCTGACATTTCCGTTCGGCACGTCCCACTACCGCGCCCCCATCAATCTCAGCTCCATCATTTATTTTTGTGTGCTAAAATTTTTTTATCGACTTTTATGCGCATACTGATGTGGCTGCGTTTGATGTCTGCGAAATAAAAAGAACAGCTTTAACTATGCTCGTTTTGTGGGCAGCAAAATCTAGCGGAAGGGCGCAGCCATAACTAAAAGTCGCTTGACTTCGCATTTCCTAAAAGTGAAATGCTGAAGGTAGACCAATTTTTGATTAGGGCTTGTGTTTAAAGGTGTATGTGCTTGCGTTTGAACTCAAATGAGGAGGGCACTCAAAAATAGTGCAACTATCTGCATGCGTTTGAACACAAGTGCAGAGGGCACTCAAAAATAGATTAAGATAACGCACTCCTAAATGGGAGGGTCACATTTGTTTGGAATTAGGGCGACCCAGTCAATGTAAATTTGTTTGATACATTGTATGGGTCAAATAAAAAAAAGTATGTCAGTGTATTGAAGCCAATCTTAATAGAAATGTTGAGAATAAATGCTATCAAAATGGGAAAATCAAAAGAAAATAGGAAAATATAATATTTATACCCTTGAAAAGTGTATTATCAGGGGTGGGGGTGCCACAGAACTCACTAGCGATTTTGCTTCTAGTGATTTCATTTTTTTAGCTTGTACACAAACCTTTTCGAACTTGACTGCAAAAGCAAATAAGAGTAAGCCTTTTTACGCATTTTCATTAATATTTTTAAATGTAAAGTAATTTGTTAGTTCTTTTTTAAACCAAATAAACTTAATTTTCTTTAACGGAGTTGAATGTTTTTTAATTCAAACAACAAAAATTGTAATTTGCCGCCCGCCAAATTAAAAAATGAAACCTTGCAACTCTATCTGCTGCATGGTAAATGAAAAGGTATACAAAACGATATACGTAGGCAAAAATTCTGTGGGTAATGCTCCTGCTGCTTGAAAAGTACCTTGGGCCCAGCTTTATTTAATTGAAGCAATCAGAGGAAAGGTTGGTGAAATTCAGGGTCAGTTTGTTCCAGGCTGCAGCCAGCTGACGCCCTTTGTGAAATTGCGGGCTAAGTCCTTATGCTCCTTCATAAGAGTCAAGAAAATTTCGCTCTGGACATCTGGTCGATGCTTTTCCTATTATAATTTAATACAATTATAAACAATTCGAAAGAATAATAAAATTAACTAACATTTGAACGGATTCTCGTCATTATTTTGGTATTAGCGTTGCCACCTTTTGGAACTCAAACTGGCAGAAATCGATTTACAAATTGCAAAATAAATAAGCAAAAGATCGACGCAAAAGTTATTGCTAATCAATCTAATTTTTTTATATTTATTTCAGCACAAAAATCGCTATTTTATTCAACTTAAAACTTAATTCGATTATTTTCGAAATTCAATAGTTAAAAGGTGGCACCACTGAAGTACTAGCGACTTAATGAGTTGCAGAGAATGACAAATTTAACTAGCGATTTATAAAAATGCTAAATGTTTAATTTGTTTGATGTAGATTATTCACAAATTAAACACCCTTTATGAATGAATAAGTATTATGTTAATCAAAATGCATTTTGGGGGCTTATTTAAGCAAATCGCCGGCTCACTCGAAAACAGGCTCTGTGGCAGGGCGAAATCAAATTCGCGCGAATTTAAAGCGAAAGTGATTTCTGTGGCACCCTTATATAATTTTGCCCAGGAGTTTGCAACGCATAAAAGGAATCATCACCGACCACATAAAGTATAGTAAAGTACAAAAAAGTCTTGCGGTATTTTTATTGAATTCTCAATTGTTCATAAAATTGGTTATAATAATGCGATTTAAGTCAAATATGCGCCGTTTTGTTCGATGACGAGTTCCCAACGAGATGCCAACTTCATAATGCCCCTCTTATAGAAGCTCGCTTCCCTATTGGCAAAAAACTCGGAGAGCCAATTTTCACAGGACTCTCTTGTGGCCAACTTCCGACTACCAAGCTCGTTCGCCATGGACAGAAATAGGTGGTAATCACTTGGTGCGAGATCCGGACTATACGGTGGATGCAAAAGAACCTCCCATCCGAGCTCCCGAAGCTTCTGGTGCGTCACCAAAGATGTGTGTGGCCTGGCGTTGTCCTGATGGAAGACAATTCGGCCTCTGTTGATCAAAGATGGCCTCTTCTGCATGAGTGCTGCATTCAAGCGGTCCAGTTGTTGGCAGTACAGGTCCGAATTGAGCGTTTGGCCATAGGGGAGGAGCTCATAGTGGATGATTCCCTGCCAATCCCACCAAACACACAGAAGAACCTTCCTGGCCGTCAATCCAGGCTTGGAAACCGTCTGGGCAGCTTCACCGCTTTTCAACCACGACCGTTTGCGACAAAAACGGGTCGATTTTGTTGCGATTCAGAAGCGATTCGCATGCATCCATACGGGCAAAAATGTTTCTTTGCGTCAAGTCGTGTGGCACCCATACATCGAGCTTCTTTTTGAATCGAAGCTTCTTCAAATGGTCTATAACGGTTTGATGACTCATGCCCAGCTCTTGGCCGATGCTACGGCTGCTACTATGCCGGTCTCTTTCGATCAATTCAGCGATTTTATCGCAATTTTCGACGACAGGCCTTTGCTCCATGTTTGCGACGCTATAACTCACGAACGACTAAAAACAAACAACAATAAATCAAACACGTGTTAGCGCGTGAAAAGAGCTTTCCAAAAAGCTCTAGCGTGAACCGATGCGACGAATACAACTAGAACTACGCGCTTGCAAAGACAAGCTTGCGGAAATACCGCAAGACTTTTTTGTATGAAATTGTATAAAAAGGGCGAAATTTGCAAAAGCTCTCATTCTTGAGCTTAGATTTGTATTAAGAATAGATGGATAGCAGATATAGACGGTTAAATGGAAGTTGTAGACAGAGCAAATGAAAGGTGTACCTTGAAAGTTCTAAAATATTGGAAAATTTCTAAATTGTTCATTTATTTCAAACTTTTATGAAGATTTACACGGGTAAATAAGGGAGATGTGGAACAAATGGTCAAAAAAATCGCGAAATTTTAAAAATTCTCATTTGAGTTTAGATTATCATAAAGAAGGGTTAGCCGGCGGATAAATAGGAGGAGTAGATCAAATGGTCAATGAAATTGCGAAATTTTGAAAATTTTCGAAGGACCTAACATAACTATGAAGGTTGGATAGATGGCAATTGAAAACGCGTATAAAAGAGGCTTAGACCAAAAACTGCGAAATTTGTCAAATTTTCATTTGAGTATTTACGAAAGGTCAAGCGTAGATTGAACGCGTCAAAATTTGCCAATTTTTCGTATGACCTAATATTATTATGAAGATTTTCATGGATGGCTATGTAGACGGGTAAATAGGAGGTGTAGATCGAACGGTTAAAAGAATCACGAAATTTGCCAATTTTTCATTTGACCAAAGATTATTATGAAGACTTAAAAGACGGCAATAGTAGACAGGTAAATAAAGAACTGTCCAAAAAATCGAGAATTTTCCAAAATTATTATTTGAGCTTAGATTTTTCGCGAACATTTTTTGAGTTTTGGGAATCTGTAAGATTTGACATATGGCAATTGTAGACTAGTAAATGGTTAGATCCAACGGTCCAAAAAACAACGAAATATACAAATCTTTTGCATGAGTTAGATTATAATGTAGACGGGTAAATTGACGGGTCAAGATCAAGCAAAATTTTATGATTAGTTCAGATTATCATGAAGATTTAAAAGTTGGCAATTAAAGACGGCTAAATAGGAGGTGTAAGTCGGTATAAAGAAATGAGTTTACATTGACACGATGCCGGGTATATCGACGGGTAAATAGGAGGTGAAGATCAAACGTACCAAAAACTCGGGAAATTTGAAAATATTTTAATGAGTTTCGATTATCATGAAGATTAGATAGATGGTAATTGTATATTAAGCTTCACTTCTTCGTATTGTGTTTAAAATTCTAAAGCGGACTTAAAACGGACGTGCGGTTCACAATATGCAAACTCCGATGTCTAGTAGTGTCTTTTAATTGGAAGCTGACGTTTATCAATCCTTTTTCGGTTCGGATAAGTATTGTTGATACAGCTCCGCTTCGGTTCAAAGTTGCTTTTGTACGCTTCGGTTCAGAGTTGAATTGCATTCTTGATGTTTAAACTAACACCTTATCACTTTAGTAAAATGTTTCTTCTCAGTCAGCTCCGTTTACATACAAAATCAATTCATATTTTTCCACTTTGCACTTCCTAACACTTTTAGAACCACAAAGTTTTTACAACTTATAAAGAGCATACCATACAGGCTAGTAATTCCTGTGCTTTACATAGTTTTGCTACAACAAATATAAATGTACAACTTCTAAAACAAGCCACAAACTTATACTTATTCTTCGTTCAGTCAAAGAACTCTGCGAACTGTGTGTTTGTGTGTGTGTGTGTGTTAACTCGTATATTGCAACAGCTTTGAAAGTCGGTAAGCTGGCGAAATGGCAACAAAACTGACGTCTGTCGACAACATACAACTGCGGCTGACGAGGCGCTGACGAAGTTGCAGTTACATGGCCGCCATCTCCACACTATTTTACAGGAGTTTGTCTGGTAACGTGTGTGTGGTTAGAAATTAGATTTACTACACTCTCGACCCTTGCCACCATCTCCCACTAAAAGTAGTAAAAAGTTTGAAACTTTTCTGCAAAAAGAAAAAAATATAATAAAAAGGAAAACAACTGCTTCCTAGCTCTTTACAACTCGTACGCCCAGTTGTACGATTAAATTTACTCATGGGACTGTTGACTTTTTGGGCATTTTGTTTGTTGTTTTAAGGCCAAATTGGTTGAGCAAACAAGAAAATGTGGATATCAATAAAAAGAAACAAAGTGAAAAGCTGGTTCAAGAACGACTGAAAAGTACCCTGTGCCTGTCAGGTACTAAAAAGTACATTAATATAAAAGAATATTTCGTGTTGATTCTAAAATTGTAACTAAAATGTTGCCTAGTTTGAAAATGTGCTAAAAGTGCTGCCTAATTTGAAATAATTTAAATAACACAATATAACAAAATTAAACTGTTGTGAGTATATTGAAAAGTTGTTGGTGATTCTAGATGAAATCATGTGCTGAATACGAATCAGTTTTAGAAAACGGTCCATCACGTCTAGATTGTAAGTAATTTGAGCTTAAAGCTGCTTAAAAAAACTCTCTTTGATATTATCGAAAAGAACTACTCCTTAACTTTGAAATAAACTATCCCAAACAGTTCGAGGATTTTTTTAAGCGAAGATATATCGTCTTGAATACATGTGTCCAAATTGTCTCTGCCCTACAATATGCTATGCAAAAGCACAACAGTAGGCTAGTATTTTGTATTGAGTTTTATATTTAGCTGAGAACCTACTGGCACCGGAATATTTCTCATCTGAACAGCTGGAACTTTCTTCCGAGCATTACGAGGACGAATTCTTAAAATCTAAACCTGTAGAAAGTCAACAGTCTTAACTCAAGAATCGTTGCCTATTTGAGCAACTTGATAACGAGCTTCCTGAGGAAGAACAAAAGTTAGAACATCTGATGGGCAAAAAGCTCGAACAGTTGAAGACCAAGAACTATGAAGTTCAGTTCGAAAATAAAGAAGACGATGAGGCCACCCAGAAGAATGCAGAAGACGCTGATGAATATAAAGAAGTACCTGCCGATGACAAGGTAGGAAATGATGAAATATGATGACGCACGATGAAAAACTATGGGAGGATGTGGACAAGCACTTGGGTAATCTGCTAGCCGAAGTACAAACCTTGGGCCAGGAAGAAGAAGAGGATGAGTCTGTACTCAACATTGACATTGAAAGTGAGATAAACAAGCTGAAAGATGCGAAAGATGGAGGAGGCATCACCAAAAAAAAGAAGTCAGGGAGAAAAATGCAACTGCTGCCGCTGTCAGGAAAGCAGAAAAGCATACAGTTTCGTGACCAGCTCACGAATATCATCTAGAATCAACACAAACCCTTCAATATACTGGACTTTGTTGCCTTGTGTAATCAACACAAGATTTTTGTCGACTTTTTAGCCGTAAATAACATAGCTTTCGTAAAGCCTCCACCTATATCAAAATGGAATCACATCATTTTTGTCACATTTTTCCTTATAAGAATCTGCAGATTACATTTTATGAGCCTTTTCTGCTGAAGCTTTTAAGTAGAGCCAACTTACGGCGGCGTAGACAATACAAATTAAGTAAATATTTCTGAAACAACGACTATTACAAGGAATAGAGATAAAAACTCTGCTGATGTGTGTATGTGCTCGAGGCTGTCGGATGCATAAGAAATCATTCGTCACCAACAACAAAATCTACACAAAAGACGACGTATACATAGTTGTTGTTGCGTACGATTTTGCAAGAAACTAGGAGAGAAAGAGATGAGATAAAATACCGAAGTTGTTGTTACAATAACTATGGCTTGTGCTATGCGTGAGCTATACCTATGCGCACAACAATAACGATTGCGCGTGGTGCGCATAGGCCGTGGACACCCCTGCTTTAAAGAGAACTGTTAGGCAGTCTTGGGAAGCAGATTTTAACGAACGATAGATTGTTTGACGTTTAATCAATATATTTATGCCATTGGAAAGAAAATTAACCATTTTTAGTTTTTTTTTCGATATGCCATCTATCTACAAAACTGTGGGTATGCCGCGAAACTTGGTATCAACTATAACTACTATTGTAGAAGCTCTTGCCTAGTTGATAAAGAAGAAAGCGTTCAGCATCTTCTCTGCCACCTTAGAGCGCTCATTGGGAGACGATTTGCAATCCTTGGTCAGCCTTTTCTACCTAACATTTCAGCCGTCTCTGAAATAGAGATAACTTTGCTACTCAAGTGTGTGCTACTTTCTAAGTGGTTCAAAAGGGAAGACCCTCCCTTTACTGTGGTTATATGGTATCATAACGGGTCTTTTTTTGGCCTAAGTGAAGAAGCTTTACCGCTTCTACCATCGCAACCCAACCCAACCTAACCTAACCTAACTGTTAGTCAAAATGTATAAAAAGCATAATGGGCTTCGTCCAGTTTACCTTTCAACTCATCCATTCATTCCACAAACTACATACTACAATACAAATAAGCATGGCCGCAGGCCCCCAATAGTCAAAAGAATGTTTGGTCCAGAGGTTTGCAGTCTGGTTTCTGGTATTGGTTTGAACTTTGGCTTATAAGTTATAGAAATTTTTGCCAAATTGGCATAGCTCTTTATTGATGAATTTCAGATATTTTATTGGAAGTAAGGTAAAGATATTCTGCGTAAAACAAAATATGCAAAATTCTAATAACATTTACAAAAGATTACTAAAAAAGCCAATGTTCCAATAATTTGCCAATTATATTGAAGGTGAAAATGTTGAGAAAATGCTTGGCGATTTGATGAAGTTTTGTTAGCTCATAATAGTTATTAACAACGTTGGCATTCTACACCAAACAAGAGCAGGTTGTCTTTAAAGCAGCGGTGGTCACGAAATTTTTGATTGGGAGTAGTCTAACAACAACAACCGAAAAAACAACCCTTTTTAGCCAGGCTCGAGACGAGCAGACAACCATACACTACCTGTAATTTGTAATGGCAACTGTCCGCTTGTGCGCCAAGCGTATGTAAGTCGCACACACACACTGCATTTTGTTGTTGCGCCGTCTGCTTGTGCGGCAAGCTGGCGCCGGTAAGCATGGATTTTGTTGCTATAACTTTGGAAACGAGACAATTCCTGGTGCGTGAGAGTGACTTCAGTTGCCGACAACAATCACGAGGCTTTGATGTGAAACATGATGCTAAATTTAAGGGCTTAATTTCAAAATCACAAGCTCTCTCAATTGTACATATATAAATCAGCAATGGCAATCTTTCAAAAGCAGAAAACTTACAGGGAGTAGAAACACCAACAACAAGATCACTTGCTGCTGTGTCCTTACTTTTTTTCTGTAACTCTTATTTATTGTGCTGCTCCACAGAAAAAAAATGAAAACAACTACAGTGGCAAAGGAATAACAGGAAGAAATAATAATCTCCATCATCGATCTCCCACACTCTTCCCACACTCTTCCCGGCACTTTTCCCACACTCTTCCCACACTCTTCCCACATTCTTCCCACTCTGTTCCCACACTTTTCCCACACTGTTCCCAAACTCTTCCCACACTCTTCCCACTCTGTTTCCACACATTTCCCACACTCTTCCCCCATTCATCCCACTCTGTAACAACCCACTTCCCACCCATCCTCTTGTGTTTGTGAGTGACACTTCTGAAAGCAACAAAACCATATATGAATGACTTCAGGGTCACTTGACGCTGAAATCAAATTTTACTCCTACTAAAATCTTCCGTACCGATATTAAAGATGTTTCACATCAAAAACTTTCGGAGCAAAGATGTGCCAACCGCTGCTAAGAACCTCTTGGTGCTATCATCAGTAGGATTCTTATGTTCTTAAGGAAGGTAATATAAGGTCATTTTAGAAACGATACTGTTGTTCAAAAATAGGAGCTCCCTTTTGCAAGGTTTTTGATTTACAAGGTTCGATTTTTGGGTTCAGTTCAAGAAAACCAATAAATCTGTACCGAAACAGCTTTAAATGGGTTTGGCTCTGAGCCAGTTTGTAGACTTGAAACTAAATACCAAACAACCGGGATTTGCTGTTATTGTAAACTAAATCCCTCACTAAATATATAATTGGAGTTTCCGGACTTCTTCTAATGTGGAGTAAGTTAACAGCGACTCCCCATTTCATGAATTGAGGACAATTTCATAGAACCCTTGAGAGCTTTTTCGGTTCTGGTTCGTACCTTGAACTATTATGTTAGTGGTTTTCCGAACTGGAACTAGTTTTTCAAGAACTCATTCGATTCAATAAAATATATTATCTTCCGCCTGCTACATACATTTGCACAGCTCTATTATACCCTTTGTACAAATAAAAGTATAGGGTAGAAAGAAATGACTTGTTTCATATCGGTGCAAAAGACTTAATCACTTGGAAATATCGGCATGTGTGTGTGTGTGTGTGTGTGTGTGTGTGTGTGTGCGAGGGAGCTGAAAAGTGTTACAAGTTTATGGTCGGAAAAAGTTAGAAAAACGAAAAACTTTTATTATCGTCATTTGTGACACACAGCACAGCACCAAGTTCGAAGTGGTACAATTTGAGGGTGGTCAAAAAACTTTGATAGCCGCCTAATTTGGCCATTGAAAATCAAGTGAAGAATGCTCATCAGAGAGAGAGAGAGAGAGAGAGAGAGGGACGACGATTTCTACTTTCTAATTAGCATAAAATTGTAATTTGTAGGTAATTTTCTTATCAAGAAAAGTTGAGTCCAACATACCGCACATTTATCAGCATATCTGCTCCTTTGTTTTTTCCAAAAATTTTATGCATTATTATGTGAATTATTTTCGGTTGGCAGCAATTAACAAAGTGAGCACACACATTAATGACCAAGTAGGGACAGTCCCTAATGTCACTGCGAATAAAACAAAATACACAGAAAAGAAAAGACGACATCAACAAAAAGGACCCGCACCAAACATTAAGTAAATTAGACAAAATATACAAAAAAAAACAAAAAGGAAAACCCTGCCAAGCACATTTACACATTATTTTATAACTTGGCCAAGATAGACAAATGACAGTCTCCGGCCAGGTAGGAGGGACAGGCAATTGCCCCAACTAGATATATACTTCATGATAAATAAAATACACCGCAGAAACATTTTAAAAGCCAACCGACAACACTTTCCACTTTGCTGCTAATTTAAAGTTAACACCAAAAAGTCGCAAGCCACTAGAAAATGGTGAAAAGACCGACAAAGTGGGAGGAGATGGCCGCAAAGAGAATGAGGGCTGGCCCAGCTGACGCCTCATGTCTGTGTGTCTGAGTGTGTGTGTGTGTGTGTGTGTGTATGGGCTTTCGCTGGGACTACTTTATGGCTTGTTGTTGTACTTTTTTTCCCGTTTGTTGGGCAAGGTAATTTTTCTTAATTACCACAAAATGTTTACCTTGTTGCTTGTGTTTTTGGCTTTGACTTTTTTGTTTTGGATATTTTTTTTCTTTTTTTTTTTGAGGGGAGGAAGCAGATAAGGGCCGCATCAGGGCAGGCAGATTGGACTCTTGTGTAAAGGTGTAAAATATTTTTCGACACTGAATATCCCAGCCGCAAAAAAAAAAAACAAGGCAGCATAAAAGTTTTAAGCCTTAGCTTGAATGCTCTTACAAATTTGAAAACAAAAGACCTACGCTCAACATTTTTGCATGCGGAATAAGCTTTTGTCACAACACTTCACATAAATAAGACAGCTCAAATGCGCTTCTATTCAGATGAAGTACTGTGCCGGAAAAAATTTAAAATAGGTCTTTTTAACAAAATTAACATGTAATACTTTTATGCCATATTAAATTAAATTTGGCTTTTATTGAAATCAGCAGGATTTACTACAGTTCAGGACTAATATCAGTAGTATTTCAGTACTACTGAAACTTAGTACTCAACTTAAAAAAATCCGCAAAAAAAAATATTCGGCCCTGTTCGGAATTCCGAGTCGGTTTTTGTGTAAACGTTAGCAAGTAGAATTCCAATTGAACAATGTTACAAGCATAGCTGTTAAATTTGGATTACGATTAGTAATCAATTAGACTATATATGAAAAACGAGAAGGCCAAGCTAACTTCGTCTGTGCCGAAGTTTTTATACCCTTGCAAATGCAACAGTCACAGTTTAAGAACGCTTACATAAAAATCAAAAAATTTTGTAACTAAAACCTATTTTCCGACAGAAAAACGTCTGAAAGAAGTTTTTCTCACTAAGACTCAATTTCCGACCGATCGGCCCTATGGCAGCCTTAAGATATAGTCATCCGATTTCGGCCCGATTTTGCGAATCTATTTGAAAGCATATAAAATAAGTCATCAGCGAGTTTAAGGACGCTAACAAAACTAAACAAAAATTTTTTTTACCAAGACTCATGTTCGACCGATCGGTCCTATGGCAACCATAAGATATAGTCACCCGATGTCGATCAACTTTTTCAAATTAGTTTAAAAGCGTTTAATATTGATAATCACCGACCTTAAGAACGATTTACTTAAAAACAAAGAAGTTTTTTTTCACTAAGACCCATTTTCCGACCGATCGGTCCTATGGCAGCTATAAGATATAGTCAACCGATTTTGACCAAAATTTGCAAATCTGTTTGAAAGCATATAATATTATTAATGACCGAGTATAATCACGTTAACATTGAAAACAAAAAAGTTTTTCTCACTAGAACCCATTTTCCGACCTATGGTTCCTATGGCAGCTATAAGATATAGTCATCCGATTTTGACCAAAATTTGCAAATCTGTTTGAAAGCATATAATATTATTAATGACCGAGTTTAATCACGTTAACATTGAAAACAAAAAAGTTTTTCTCACTAAAACCCATTTTTCGACCTATGATTCCTATGGCAGCTATAAGATATAGTGATCCGATCCGGTCGGTTCCGACATATTAGCAGCGTGCAGTAAAAAGAAGACTCTGTGCAAAATTTCAGCTCGATAGCTTTAAAACTGAGAGACTAGTTTGCGTAGAAACAGACGGACAGACAGACGGACAGACAGACGGACAGACAGACGGACAGACAGACGGACAGACAGACGGACAGACAGACGGACGGACAAAGCTCAATCGACTCAGCTCGTCGCCCTGATCAAGAATATATATAGTTTATGGGGTCGGAAATGAATATTTCTATGCGTTGCAAACTTCTGGGCAAAATTATAATACCCTTTGCAAGGGTATAAAAATAGGAGTGATTATATAAGGTTGTCAAAAAGTCTTGCGGTATTTTTATTGAATTTTCAATTGTTCATAAAATTGGTTATAATAATGCGATTTAAGTCAAATATGCGCCCTTTTGTTCGATGACGAGTTCCCAACGAGATGCCAACTTCATAATGCCCCTTTTATAGAAGCTCGCTTCCCTATTGGCAAAAAACTCGGAGAGCCAATTTTCACAGGACTCTCTTGTGGCCAACTTCCGACTACCAAGCTCGTTCGCCATGGACAGAAATAGGTGGTAATCACTTGGTGCGAGATCCGGACTATACGGTGGATGCAAAAGAACCTCCCATCCGAGCTCCCGGAGCTTCTGGCGCGTCACCAAAGATGTGTGTGGCCTGGCGTTGTCCTGATGGAAGACAATTCGGCCTCTGTTGATCAAAGATGGCCTCTTCTGCATGAGTGCTGCATTCAAGCGGTCCAGTTGTTGGCAGTACAGGTCCGAATTGAGCGTTTGGCCATAGGGGAGCAGCTCATAGTGGATGATTCCCTGCCAATCCCACCAAACACACAGAAGAACCTTCCTGGCCGTCAATCCAGGCTTGGCCACCGTCTGGGCAGCTTCACCGCTTTTCGACCACGACCGTTTGCGCTTCACGTTGTCGTAAGTGACCCACTTTTCATCGCCAGTCACCATCCACTTCAAAAACGGGTCGATTTTGTTGCGATTCAGAAGCGATTCGCATGCATCCGGGCATACGGGCAAAAATGTTTTTTTGCGTCAAGTCGTGTGGCACCCATACATCGAGCTTCTTTTTGAATCCAAGCTTCTTCAAATGGTTTATAACGGTTTGATGACTCATGCCCAGCTCTTGGCCGTTGCTACGGCTACTACTATGCCGGTCTCTTTCGATCAATTCAGCGATTTTATCGCAATTTTCGACGACAGGCCTTCCGGACCGTGGCGCATCTTCGATCACCTCTGCACCAGAACGAAAACGTTGAAACCATCGTTGTGCGGTGGAAATGGAAACTGTATCGGGTCTATAAACTGCACAAATTTTATTGGCAGCATGAGATGCATTTTTGCCTTTATCGTAGTAGTACTGTAAAATATGCCGTATTTTCTCTTTATTTTGCTCCATGTTTGCGACGCTATAACTCACGAACGACTAAAAACAAACAACAGTAAATCAAACACGCGTTAGCGCGTGAAAAGAGCTTTCCAAAAAGCTCTAGCGTGAACCGATGCGACGAATACAACTAGAACTACGCGCTTGCAAAGACAAGCTTGCGGAAATGCCGCAAGACTTTTTTGACAACCACGCTGCTAACATGTCGGAACCGCCAGATGCCAAAATGGGCTTTATGGGTTTAACTCGCTCATTTTGGTAGAAATTGCAAACCGTTGGAGCGAGCTTTTCAAGAGTAATAAAACTGTGACGCAGACGAAGTTAGCTTTGGTTTCTCGTTTCATTTGTCAAGAGCAGATATAACTGTCTTACAACTATTATTAGTCGTTAGCTATCGCTCGTCAAATTAACATAAAATTTAATAATTAAAAATAGAGGAAAGCTAACTTCGGCTCGACCGAAGTTTTTATACCCTTGTAGCTTGTATGGTTTATATAAATTAGTAGACACAAATATGTACATTCGGCCAAATGTACACATTTGTGACAAGGCCTCCTATATACATTTTCTACATCCAATTTCTATGCCAGCTATACTATATAGTTGTCCTATTAAACTTGGTGGAATTATGTGAAAGCTTAGAAAACTGATAAATAAGAGGTTTGTGGACGTTTGCGTTGAAGACAAAAAAGTTTTTATCACTAAAACAACATTTTCGGCCGATGGTTCCTATGGCAGCTATATGCTATAGTTATCCGATCTGGCCGGTTCCGACAAATGTGGAGAGTATTTGTACCAAAAGACTTCGTGCAAAGTTTGGTTAAGATAGCTTTGAAACTGACGGAGAAGATAGCATAGAAACAGACGGACAGACGGACGGACAGACGGACATGGCTATATCAACTCAGCTCGTCATGCTGATCAAGAATATATATACACTATGTGGTCGGAGTTGCTTCCTTCTATGCGTTACAAACATCTCGACAATTTTAATATACCTTCTACAAGGGTATAAAAACGATTTCGGTATATTGGAACAGTCGCGCAATTACAAAAAGACTTCCAATTGTTCAAGATGATTTAATAAAATGTGCGTGGCTCGCACAGGGCAGCTGGAGCGACATAATATAGCAGTGTTGTCTGCGAAGGTAGAGGTGGATAGGAAATTGCTTTCATTTCATCATCTCCGACCTCATAAAGTATATATATAATCAGCATGACGAGCTAAGTCAATGGACCGTCCTCTGTCTGTCCAATCTACAATTATTTATAAGATCTACTGCCTAGCCTCAAACGAGAAGGTGCTAGTCCTGGAGGGAGACATAATGCAGGCCATTCACGATGCCATGAAAAGGAGAAACAACCTTTTCTCAGCTTTGTTTAATGGCATCAACTGGTAAACGGGTGCTAATGTCGTAGTTTAAACCATCGAGGAATACCTGAGCTTTCTCACCGACACAACTTTTAAAATTATGAAAGAATTACAGAAATTGCAGCTTGGAATGAGAATTGGACATGTAAAGAACGAAAAAGGAACCTCAACTTGGAGTCTTAAATAAAAAGTGTTAAAAATTTCGCGGGAATTTTGTAGGTAGGCTTTCATTTTAAAAATCTGAAAAATTATTCTGGGGAAGAGTATTAATGCCAGCTCTGACCAAAAAAAAATGCGAAATTTTTCAATGGATAGATGGCCTGGAAAAGACTTGTGATTGAAATGATAAAAATCGCTGTTAAATATGCAGGGTTGGTTCTAGAAATATAATAAAAAATCGCAAAATGTTTTTCTGTTGATGTACTTCAAAACTGCATACTTAAAAAATTAATAGCATTGGGGGCCACAAATCTGGCTATGTAATTTTTTGAAAATAATCAAAAATAATTTTTAAAAGTAGTCGAATTATTTTTTAGTTTTTATACTCTGTACCGAAGGTACATAGAGTATATTAAGTTTGTGCAAAAGTATGTAACATGGAGAAGGAATCGTTTCCGACCCTATAAAGTATATATATTCTTGATCAGCATCAACAGCCGATTCGATATAGCCATGTCCGTCTGTCCGTCCGTCCGTCCGTCCGTCCGTCCGTCTGTCCGTCTGTCCGTCCGTATGAACGAAGAGATCTCAGAGATGGTAAGAGATAGAGGTTTGACGTGTATGGGGCATATATTTCTTATACTTGCAGGCAGATCAAGTTTATTTTCAATTTTTGCCACGCCCCCTCCCGCCCCCGCAATTTTGAAAAAACGTCATATCTCCTACAGTTTTGAAGATAGATCGTTCGTACCTTCTAGAGATACCTTGGTAACAAAATTATTTATCGATTTGCTGAAGGAATGATAAAGATCGGATGAACGATACTCAAGTTATGAGCAAAAATGAGCACCCACCACCCCCCACCCATCACCACAGCATTCTATTGAACGGCAATCTTAGTGAGAGAGAGAGAAAGAGAGAGAGTGAATCTTAGAGATGAGCGAGTATAACTCGTGAGCAAATGCGAGCTGCGACGTTAAGGGTACAGAGTATGTTATAGTCGGGCTTGACCGACTTTCTTTCTTGTTTTTTTATTATTATTGATCATTTTTTGTAGTTGTCAATAATCCCGATTATTTTTGATTATTTCTGATTGTAATCATTATTTTGCCTTTAAAAAAAAATTAGTCAAATATTTAATCATTACGATTAGTAATCATTATTTAAGAGCTATGGTTACAAGGAAGTTGACAATCATATCTATGGTTGCCTGATCCGATTTAAAAAAAATCGGAATTGCTTAAGCTGTTGAAACCGATTGCTCAATGTCAAGTGCAGTTCGGAATTCGGAACAGGGCCGATTAATAAAGGCTGATTTTGTAGCAACTTTCTTTTTGGCCACACTGTTTTTTGGCAGCTCAGCTGTTTTCGTGTCACATGTTACTGTCAAACATGTTCAGTTTGTTCTATAATTTTACCATGAATCGACTTACAAACGAACCACGTTTGCAGATTATTGAATTTTATTATCAAAATTCATGCTCGGTTAGGAAAGTGCATCGTGTACTTCTTTCATTTTATGGTCAGCTGGGGCGACCTTCTGAGGTCACATTTTTCTGAATCTTATGTATTTTTTTTAATAAAATCCGAAAGCTGCTAAAAAATCACCCTTGTACATTTTATTAAGTCCTGGCATTAAAGCTTAGATCAAATATTTTTGAAGCTGAGCTTGTGACATGATCGGTTCTTAAGACACCATTGGCATATCTTGCAATGTTATTCAATGCCACCTTAATTTTGTTCTGAATAGCAGCATCGCATTTTGCAAATATTTTAACTCCATAAAATAGCATAGGTATATCATAGGTCTTGGCAATCATAACTCTTACGCTTTTTGTGGCTGAACACGCCATATGCGGCCTCATAAGTTGCTTTTAATGTCCATAATACAAATGTACAGAGGTATCTTACCTCTATTTACCTGACGTCCAAGGTAGCAGTTTACTCCTCTCTTTTCCACAGACAATGTATGTCTCCGCAGTTCTCTTAAACCTTGTGTCTGGTCTCCCATGCAACTTGAATCTGTTCCAAAACATGTTCTATTATTTGATTTTCAATATTTAAAATGGGACGTAAAGTCTAATCTTACTCCTTAAGAGCAAAATTTGAAACTTATCAAAATACCATCTCTGTATTTAAACGTAGAAAATGTCCATAAAATTTTATAGGTAAAATTGACTCTATTGGTCTCCCAAATATAATTAACTTTTAAGCTTCTTACTAATCCTACTGTTTGATTTTAAGCTTAAACTAATTTTATCACCTATTCTCATCTCTCGAATTTGCGTCTTTTTTTTCATCAATTTCGTTCTTTCTTCATCAGGCCAAGTTCTCGTCTATCTAACTTCCTGTTATTAAGGGTACCAAAAATATTTTCAAAAAATGTAAATTTTCATCCAACATTGTTGCCATGGTTTTTTTTTTGTGCTTTTAAGCAGCTTTTGTTGTTGGTTTGGGGCATGTTTTCACACGCAGCCAAAGAAGTAGCAGCAGCAAAATAGGAAAAGTGTTGCATACTTACCAGGGCGACAAGCACTGTCTCACACACTGAAATGCCTAAAGACAACAAGCAAGGTGAATGTTTGTAGTTCACTTTTAGCAAGGTAAGCCCCAAGGGGACGGGCTGCCAACTAACAGTCTTTACTAAATGGCACCTCAAATTGAAACTAATGTTTATATGCACACACACACACACCGACATAAGCACACAAAGCAATGCAAAACGAAATTATGCTCAACTTGAACTTGGCAAAAACCTTTTGTGTGGACTTGGGCCTTTTTCTAGTTCTGTTTCGTTTGGCTCTTTGGAACTAATCAGAGGAGAATGAAAAAAGAAAAAAAAACACAGAATATTACTCATACGCAGTGTGACAACTTTTGTAAAACTTTTTTTTTTCTGTATGTTTTTTAGCCTGATAAGTAGTCTGGTAAGCCATAAAGGCGTTTTGGGCTATTTGGACACGGACACCAACCGAACAACAAAACTTTTTGTTTTTTTTTTTGTAGTTTGTTGTCTGTTTTGTTTTGCGGCTTATGCAAGAAGTTAAGCAGTGCGGAAATGTTCTGCTGGTTATCATCAAAAAATTGTTAGTTATGAAAGCCAAAGCACACCTACACACACAAAAAGAGAGAAAAAGAGAGTAAAGTTTAAGATTCGAGGTGTGGACGATAGATAAATAATTGAGAATTTGTTACTAACTTTAATTTGGAATTTCACAGTCGTAGGGCAAAAAATGTTGGGAATTTGTTTATAAATCAAAAAAAGAATCTCTCAATCTTGAAATAGCAAAAAAATATAATTAATTTTGCCCAAATTTTGGATATCTATGATTTCTGAAATAAAACAAATATTTTTTAAACTGGGAAGGATTGTGATTGATTGAATAACTGAATTTTTGATAGAAAAATCCTTTTATTTAAAGACTTATGCAGATTTGTAATTATTTTTAGGAAGTGAAAGGGTATTTTCCGTTTCTGGTAGGTTGATTGCATCAACTATGTGCATGAAGTCTCGGTTTTGCTGCTTAATTCCTTGTTTAGGGACGCGAGCAGATTCCATATTTAAGTCAGGAACGGACGGATATGAATTAATAATTATAATTTATCACAACTTGAATTTAAGGCAGCCAAAAATTAGCTTTCCCTCTTTTTCCCACCTGTCTCTTCCCCCCTGTTAACCCACTGCTAGCCCACTATTAATCCATTGTTAATCCACTGTTAAGCGGAAAATGTAGCAGCAAACGGCAATCTGAAAACGGTATAAAAGGCGACCAACGAAATTGCAGATAAAAAGACGAACGCGGTGTGCCCAATTAAGAACACAGATGGAAAATACTTTACGACTGGAAAGGTTCAATTGATCAGATGGATATCCCACTTTTCAGCAGTCCTTAACTGTGAGGTATCCACGGCCGCATCTCAAATTTTTACCGAGCTGCCACAGATTTCCAGCCACCACAGGGTAAGGACTTCAGCACCCACAAAACTCAAAATCCGTTAATAAAACGGGCATGGGAAACTGAGGAGCTCCCCTCGGTAAAGTTTCAGGGAATCCTGGTAAAAATTCCCAAAATGGCGACCTGCGCGAATGCGACAACTGTCGTGGAATCTGTGTGCTGCCAACCATCTCGAAGTTCATAGCCAACATAGTTCTGGATCGCCTGAGAGACACCATTATGGACACCATAGGCGAAGAGCAAGCTCGTTCCGAACAATCTCAGGATCTGGATTTGGACCTTGTCTACCTGGGTAGAGTAGTCGCTGTTGATGGAGGGACGGAACTGGATGTGGATTCGCGCCTGCAAAAGGCTAAAGATGCCCTTGGGATGCTGCCAACTATTTTGGTCATATGCTCGTCATATCCACACTGGCTCAAAATTTCAGGATTTTCAAGTCCAACGTAATGCCAGTGCTCCTATACGGTTCTTCCACTTGGAAAATGACAACTTCCATAGTATCAAAACTTCAAACATATGTAAACTGTTGCCTGCGACGCATATTCTGCATATTCTGGCCTGACAGAATACGCAATTTCGAGCTACTCCGACGAGCGAATATGGAGAGTGTCGACGATGAAATGGAGCTGGATAGGACACACATTGCGGAATAATGAGAACAACATTGCAAGGAAGGCAATGGAGTGGAACCCGTTGGACGGAGTCGAACGGACACCAGGCAGACCCAATGAAACTTGGAGGAGGACTGTCGGTAGAGAGACGGAAAGCATTGGGAAAAGTTGGGGAAAACTTAAAGCGACGGCTAACAACAGAGTTTGCTGAAGAGAAGTAGTTGATGCCCTATGAACCACTCGGGATTGGAACTAAAAGAAGAAAATCCCACTGTTAACCCACTGTTATCCCACTTTTAACCCACTGTTAACCCACTTTTAACCCACTGTTAACCCACTGTTCACCCACTGTTAACACACTGTGAACCCCCAGTGTTAACTCACTGTCAAATCACTGTTAACCCACTCTGAAATCACTGTTAACTTACTGATATCTCGCTGATCTCCCGCTATATTAGTATAGTAGCCTTCAATTCCTTCTTCGTTTCGGTTTCCCTCTCTTTTAACAATTTAGTTCGGTATTCACGGAGCTGTCACTGGAGTTTAGCGAATAGCTAGAAGTCACCTGGTGCTAAGTCAGGCGAATACGGTGGGTGCGGAACCATATGGTTCTAGTGCCTTTTTTGGCACCAATCGAGATTTCACTTTTCTGAGTTCCAAATGGTCACTCCAAAACGGTTTTCACTGATCCTTTCGATATTCCAACAAGGTTAGTATGGTGATGATCGTCATGGCATTCTCGTCCCTCTTTGAGCATTTTGTACCACTCATAAACTCTTGTTTTCGATAGAGTTTGCTCACACGAGGTCTTCTGAAACATTTTCAACACAAAATTTAATGTAACTTGCGTTGTTGAATAGTTTCAGACATTATAAAAAACGCCAAATTCACTTCTAGCGTACACCCAGCTTCACAAAAAAAGCCGCACCTCGAAAATTTATGAATTTTTGCCATCACTATGCGGGGATTTCCCTAAATGCCGTTCTATGCTCATATTTTTTTGGGGGGGGGAGGTTCACTTAAATATTCTTCACATAGATTCGTCATTTCAAGAGCTCAGTTGTCAAAATAGCTTTTTCTAGAATTTTATTTTTGAAGACACCTTTAAAAGTATGCCTAAAAGAAAGCAGTTCAGTATTCGGGAGAAGGAGAGAATTATTTTATTATCTGAACAAAATGTACCAAATCGTCAAATAGCAGCTCAGACAGGTTGAAATGAAAGTTCAGTTCGTCGATTTTTAAAAAAATATCGTGAGACAGATGAAGTGGAAAGGAAGCAAGGATCGGGAATGAAAAAATGCACCACAGCACGAGAAGATCGTATTATCATGGAAACGAGCCTGCAGGATCGCTGTAAAAATGCAGCTGAGATAGCATCTGAGGTACGGCAACAATTTGCAAAGGATGTTTCGACCCGAACAATTCAACGTCGTTTAAATGAAGTGGGTTTAATGCAGAGATGGGCGCGTCACGACGTTCCAATGCACACGAGGCAGCGCGCTGCCTGCGTGTGCATAGGGCCGACTGCACAAAATCACACGTACGCTATAAGCATTGAAAGCTATTTATAGAACACGAATGGGGCGCACGCAAATTGTGCTTGTATGCGTGTGAAAAGTGTGACGATATGTGTGCATGCCCATCTCTGGTTTAATGGCAAGGACACCTGCAAAAAAGCCACTCCTAAATAAAAGAATGAAGGAAAATCGGCTAAGCTGGGCCAAGGAAAAAAAAAATTGGAGTGGTTCCGAATGGTTTTGAGTCCTATTTTCGGATGAGTCCAAATTCAATCTGATTGAACCCGATGACTCTTGCAAGGTGCGCCGTAGAAAGGGCGAACGAAATTTGGAAAATTGCTGTGTGGGAACCGTTAAGCATTCACCATACATTATGATATGGGGATGCATATCTAAATATAAAACTGAATCAATTTTAATGATTCAGGGTATGGTGAACGCGGAAAAATATAAAGATATAATTTTAAGTGGAGTTGTGCCTAGCATTGAGGCAATATGTGAGAAAGAAGAAGATTCTATTTTTCAAGATGATTCTGCACCTTGCCATCGGGCTCGATCTGTAAGTAATTCAGTGAGCTTTTGATATTAAAACAACTTAATCAATTAATTGGCCCGGAAACAGCCCTGACCTCAACCCAATAGAGAATGTCTGGGCCCTTATGGCTGCGAAAATAAAAAAAAAGAAGCCTAAAACCCTGGTAGAATTGAAGGATGTGATGGTATGGTAAGTATGGTTCGAGGATATCACTGAGGAATATTTAAGCGCTTTGTACAATTCGATGCCCAATAGGGTAAAATGTGAAATTAAAGCAAAAGGGGGTACTACAAAGTACTAATTTAAATTGAAAAAAAAAATTAACATTAATTTGATACAAAATATATATTAGATTATAGCAAATTAAGTATACTTTTGGAAAAAAATCAT
This sequence comes from Lordiphosa magnipectinata, assembly GCA_037044535.1. Lineage (NCBI taxonomy): Eukaryota > Metazoa > Arthropoda > Insecta > Diptera > Drosophilidae > Lordiphosa > Lordiphosa magnipectinata. The sequence goes on from JBAMBO010003044.1 coordinate 32,414, forward strand.
TATTTGTTGAGTATATGCACTATTATAATTATTATAATTTTTTTTCTTAAAGTTGTCATAATTATGAAAAGTCACCAAAATTAATATGGGTCTGGAAAAAAACTTTTTCTAATAAATTAACATTCATAAAATAAAAATTGCTATGCACTTTTATTTAAAAATATTCCATTAATCAGTAAAAAAAATAATTGGGCAATTCGGAAAACATTTATAGAAACCCCAAGCAAGAAAACATACAAGTATGTGAATATTTAGACTGCGGCTTTTTTTGTAGCGCTGGGTGTATCTCTAATACTAATGAATATTTTGACGTGTAATTTTGCACAGATGTCGCTATCGGAATACCAAAAAGACTTTAATTCAAAATAGTACTTGCCATGACATATCATGGGAAGTAATTTAAATATTTGTTGGTTTCTCTTAAAATGTAAAGTTTATTGTTTTCCATTTCATTTCCCTCAAACTTTTTCTTCAAAATCAAGTTTATTTTGGCCAACTCCTTTTAGCAACAGCCAAAATAAACTTTACAAGCGAAACTGTTCAATTACTCAGAGTACCACTTCCAGGCAAAAAAGTTTTAATTAAAATTAATAAGAAGCCAAGTTAAAAAACACACACAAAAGTTACCACGAAAATCGGCTTGTGGTATTAAACCAAAAAAAAAAGAAAAAAAACAAAAAACACGGAACCAAACCCCTAAGAGAGGAATTAAAACAAAATCAACACACCTCAATGCAAAAAAATATCCCCAAAGAGGCATTAAAAGGGCAAAGGCCAAAAAAGTAACATGCTTACAACAAAAGGCTAATGCAAACAGCAAACAACCAACAACGATAACACAAAAAATATAAAAGAAAAGAAGGTGGCCGAAACAAATTTGTATATGCTTAAAATATAACAACAATAACGAAACCAAAAAAGAACTGCCAGCACATTAAACAGAGAAAAGATTTGCTTTAAAATGTATTTACATATGCAAATGCCAAAAGGATAACGAATGTGATGTGGCAAGGGGAGTGTCTAAGCAGGCATGTGAGTATTTGTAAATCAGACATGATTTCAAGAGTGAATGCGAGTGCGAGTACTTTACTTTATGCATTTTTCATAATTCGCTTCAAGCGCAAATGCACAATAATAACAAAAGCAACAACAAAATGCACAACAATAACAGCAAACAAAACGCAAACAGTTGACAACAATGCCTCAACAATTCTCCATGCTGAGCAGCTGCAGCATCAACAGCAGCAGCTGGAGGAGAAGGTGGTGGAATCAGCCAGAGAAAAGGCAAACCGGGTGCGGCGAAGGAGGAGAAGTGCCAGCTACAGTGACAGCAACAACATTGATTTTACATTTCCGCCGCTTTGCTTCGCAACTTCCGTTATTCTCGCTGCACTCGCATGCACTTGGCGTCATAGCACTTTTTTTTTGTTTTTTTGTTTCACGTTCATGTTTGGTGCTCACACTCACACACACACAACCAAAGCCATACAATGGGCGTCACTGCCATGTATGTAGTTGAGGACATGTGGTCGTTTGAGTATGAGTGTGTGTGTGTGTGTTTCTGATAGTGGGAAACACATGGATAATATTTTAATAATGAAAAAACTCTAAGTTTTTCAATATTTTAATCCCTCAGAAGTCAAATTATAAAAATTAGCGCTGTTAAAATTTAAGCTTGAGACTCGACATAGCGTTTAATGTTATATTCATAAGACACAAGCTAACCCATAAATATGTCTCCTTTTGTTATAACATAAAATATATTTAGCTTTAGTGACAACGATCAGTGTGCACGTGACACCACACGTAAAGTTCCCAGCCGTGTGAACCACTTGAAATGCGCTGTGTATACCCCTAGATTAGCACATGATTTAGCTAACTTAGATTTAAGACATGAAATATTTAGAATAAAAGCAAAAACAAATTCAAAACTACAACCGTCCTCGTTTAAAGGTGATAATTCTATACATGTACTTTATTAAATCAGAGGCTGCAAAACCATTTGGAATCGAACCACTTTGGAGACGAACTACTTCGGAATCGAAACACTTTGGAGAGGAAGTACTTCAGAAACGAACCACTTCGCAGTCGAACAGCTTCGGAGTCGAACCACTTCAGAGTCGAATCACTTATTGACTAAACCACTTCAGAGTCGAATAACTTCTGAATGAAACCATTTATGAATTACTTCAGAAATGAAACACTTCGAAGTCGAACCACTTTGGAATTGAACCACTTCCGAGTCCAACCACTTCGTAATCGAAAAACTTCGGAATGGAACCATTTATAAGTCAAACCTCTTCGGAGTCGAACTTCTTCGGGGTTGAACCAATTCCGCGTCAGACCACTTTGCAGTCGTACCACTTCGGATTCAGACTTTACAGACAAAAACTTCTGAATAGAACCATTTAGGAGTCGAATCACTTCGTTGTTGAACCACTTCAAAGTCGAAAAATTTCGAAATGAAACCATTTAGGAATTACTTCCGAGATTAAACATATCGAAGTCGAACCACATTGTAATTGAACAGTTTCGGAGTCGATAAACTTCGGAATTGAACCATTTAGAAGTCGAACCACTTCGGAGTCGAACTTCTTCGGAGTAGAACCACTTCCATGTCAAACCACTTTGCAGTCGAACCACATCGGATTCAGACTATACAGACGAAAAACTTCGAAAAACTTCTGAATAGAACCATTTGGCAGTCGAATCACTTCTTAGGACCGTTTTCTCATGTTGGTGTTTTTGCAAATCTAGGTGGATATGCTGCATTTGCTTTGCTCATATTCAATGCTAACCATCTAGATGAATTTCGTAGCAATCTACTTCACCCTCATTGATTTCAAAACCATCTACATGCTAATGCAAATTAAGTATTTTTATGTATCCGCGCATATGGGCACACTGTGAAATATTTGAAAACAAAAAACAACTGCTGCTAAAAACAGTAAAGTCTGAATTGTTATTAAGTTAACCAAAAATGGAGCATATTGGATGTGCCTTTAATATACAAGAACACCTGCAGACATTGCTGAAATTACAGATGCACATTCTGATTCCCCTAGTTCATTGCTTAAGCTAAATTTACACATCCCAATAATTTGGCTAAATTTTGATAAAAATAGCCATGATTAAAGACTTTGCAGGATTAAAAACTCAAACTGTGGTTCCATACGCAAATAATTTCATCAAATATTGCCGGAACGTTACACAATTTTGCATATATAGCCGAATTTTCATGAAAATTTGTCCAAATTATTTGCCTGTGTGAACATAGCTTTCGACCTACTACTTAATCTCCCATCATAGTAACAAGTCGTTCCAAAAGAAAAACCTTCCTCTGTAAAATTCTTGCTTTAATTTTGAAAATTTGCGCGCAATAAAAAAGACAAAATTCAGCCGAGTGCAGAGGTGCTGCCAATCTAGTATTAGACCATTTCAGACCTCCCGGTGTGACCGTGGCGCAAATGCCCGAAATTATAATCAACCTAGATGAGACAACCAATTGCACAAAAACCATATAGTTGCAATATCTAGATGAATTCCGATTTGAGCAAAAACATGAACATGAGAAAACGGCCCTTAGTTGAACCACTTCAAATTTCGAAATGAAACCATTTAGGATATACTTCAAAGATTAAACACATCGAAGTTGAACCACTTAGTAATTGAACCACATCGGAGTCCAACCACTTTGTAGTCGATAAACTTCTGAATAGAACCATTTAGGAGTCGAACCACTTCGGAGTCGAATTACTTCAGAGTGGAACATCTTCGGAGTCGAATCACTTCAGAGTGCAACTTCTTCGGAGCTGAACCACTTCTGCGTCAAACCCAGTCCAGTCGAACCACTTCAGATTCGGACCTCTTCAGACTTGACAGACGAACCACTACGAAGTCGAACAGGTTCTTAGTTGAAAACTTCAGAGTCGAGCAACTTCGCAATCAAATCACTTCAGAGATGTGGAACCACTTCGAAATCAAAAACCTAAGAAGGATTCTGCGAGATTTGGATTGAACAACGTTCTCGGTCGGGAAGTCAACCATTTTTAAAATTTTAAAAATACTCCCCGACGCTCATACAAATATAGTTCAGGCAGTCTGTTAACACCGGAAGCTCGCTCACAAATTGTCAGCCATCCGACGGGCTGTTTTCGGACAGCCACCGGCCAGGCCTGGCAATTTCGAGACAGCCTGCGGACAGCACATTTTCGGTTAACCATCCGGCAGTCAGCTAGCGGTAACCATCGGACTGCCCGATCCGATCCGCACTGCGCTACCAGAGTCTATACTTGAAATGTCATGTCAGCCATCCGCCAGGCGATTTGAGCCAACTTTCGGAATGGGCATTTGCGTTAAAAACATCCGGTAGTCTGTTAGGGATAACCATAAGCCCGCCCGATACGTACAGCAATACCAGAGTGTAGACATAAAATGTAAGACCGGTTGTGTAAAAGTTTTTAAAGAAAACAACTTTTTATTAGAGGCGGGATCGAACCCACGACCTACCGCACAGAAGGCAAACACACTTTCCTCTGCATCACAACCGGCAACATATTTGTTACCCGTCAGTCCGTTGAAACAAAGTATTATTTTAAAAATGTAAGTAGGAACTTCTTAAAATATTTCAAAAATAAATAGCTTATTTAGTTCGCCTTCTGATCTAAGCAGCACTGGGCAGCACTGAGCTAGAGCATTCGGCTGAGAAGCAAACAGTCCCGAGTTCAGATCACAGTAAAGGTATGAATATACAAAAAAAAAAATTTCAAAATATGTACAACACATATAAAAGAAGTATAAACGTGAAAATAATAATGTTGCGGCGGTGGTGTTATAATGTAATGTAATAATAGAATCAAATGTATATGAAATGGAAAAACAAAAAAATTTATTTTTCTTTTGGTCTGTTGGTTGATACAACCGTCTGGCCGCCTGCCGTAAGGCTTGCCCAAACAACCTACCGGTCGGTTGGACACTTTTGTCTGACGCCTGGCAGTAGCTTCCGGATTTGATGACATCCCATATAAAAATGTGGTATGAGAGTTGGTATGGTGGCTGGCAGCTGTTGTCAGTATCAGGCGGACATTCTCCAGCCGGTACGGCGACCTTCCGAACGACAGGGGAGTCACAAAATATTGAACTAGCTGTAAGATAATTGTAAAAATCACTTGTACCTGTAATTGTAACTTATATTTATAACCTCGGATCAGGGGATGCCACATGTCAGAATGGCCGAGTTGTAGTAGGATAAGCAGCAAGTTAGTTTAAACTAATACATTCTAGGATTATATTGTCATGTCTATTCGTTTATTAGTTCTCGTTTTATGGATATACAACAGAGATGGGCGCGTCGCAAAGTTCCAATGCACACGAGGCAGCGCGCTGCCTCGTGTGCATAGGAGCTCTGCCGCGGCCGACTGCACAAAATCACACGTACGCTATAAGCATTGAAAGCTATTTATAGAACACGAATGGGGCGCACGCAAATTGTGCTTGTATGCGTGTGAAAAGTGTGTCGATATGTGTGCATGCCCATCTCTGATATACAATATAGCCGATAAGTATTTAAGCATATATTGTTATCGATAAGTTTTGGCGATGACCAATAAACTCAAGCTGAATCGGTCCTGATCGAGCATGGGAAGTTGCCCCAAGAGTCATTTGTCTCCCACAAAAGTGAATAAACAAAAGTGATACAAATACAATATCTCAATGTGCGCGCCATTCCATTCTTTGTTGGGGTTCAATTAGCAGTCAAGTTCGAAACAATTTTTCTGTATTTTATTGAAGTCGGGTGGAGTGGGTCGTTAACGTTGTTGTACAGAGACCTATGGCAAATGGGCGAAGGAGCAGCAGCATATCCAGCTCTTGTAAATAATGGTTGACGCCACATCATACTTTTAATCCAAAGAGGTATATCCCGTTTCCTATTTCTTCGAAACCCCAAAATGTTAGGATCCGCTTATAACCTTATCCAAAATCAATAAAAAAAATTTTCCAATTGCGTTTCAAATGTTCTTAAAATCTGAACAATATCAACTCAAATCAAGGTTTTGATAACGAAATAGGTTTTCGCGTTCTCAAAAAATTGTTCTTGACATTAAAGTAAAATACTTTTCAGCAACATTAACCCGAGACCTGTCCGATAAACCAATCCTGAGAAATCAAGTTTTCAAAAACCCTTTTTTTCCATTTTTCCATTTTTGACGGTTTTTGAAATTGTTTATAAAATTAATAAAAATTTTATTTGCAAAACCGAAGATCACGCTTTGGTGGGAGTGTCGAGATCTAATTTCGGATTTTTTTTATTGAAATCAAAAATGGTGAAATTTAAATCCATCCGGTTTCAAAAAGAATGACCCATATATGGACTGGGATTCAAGCTCTGTTTGCTCTAATCGTGTGCGCAAAGCTACAAATGAGTATGTATGAGTGCATTTGTTTGCTTAACACAAAGCTGCACGGCTTCATGCCACAACAAGGTTTGATAATATTTGGGATTTTAGGATTTTATGCAATCTGAAAGCTCAAACAGACCTGCTTCAACTCCTTATCGGCCAAAAATTTTAAAAGCAAAGTATTCGCACAGAACGATTGAATGGCCAATTATCCAAAATGCTTCAAATGCTTTTGAATATTCGCCAGACGCTGTTTGCATGAAAAACATGGCAAAATATTTTTCAATCATTTTTGCAACGAAAAACGAAACATTTTGATATTGCAATAAATGGCTGGTCCAGAACGCACATAGAGCCAATTCGAATTGGGGGAGGCGGCGACGAGACACGACGGATGCGCCAACATAGCTGAAAGTCAAGGCACTTTTACCTGACCCGCGCGCGTTGATGGCGAGAATGCCAGAGCGTTTGATGTTTTGTAAACTAACGACCAACTACACCCCTAGAGGTTTGGTTATGGGAAGGTTTGTGGATTTTTGTTGAAAAAATAGCCAAGTTGATTTCGAATTCCCCCATTTTTTTTTTTTTTTTGTGTCCACGCTTGATAAAATGTTTAACATTGTGGCAATGTTGACTTGGGCGGACGTGCACGGGTAACTGAGAATTTGTTTTAGCTCAACTTTAATCGCAGTTAACAGTTTTTGCACACATTTTTGCTGCAACTGTACCTGTGCCGGGGGCAGTACATGCAACTGGCTTCCACATCAACAATGACGTTCATTGTCAAATACGCCCTTCTGTGTGTGGACAAACCGCTTAGCCCCAGCTGGCCACGGCATTTGTTTGGCCACCCCCATGATAATGGGCACTTGTAGGGTATCAGGAAGGTCCAATAACTACAAACTACTCGTCGCTACGGCTGAAAACAAAGAACGCTGTAATGGTTGGCGAAGGGCCGATGCGGGCAGGAAACCAGAGAGCACCAGGTGGACGCTACATGCTTTTGTGAGCATCGAACGTAATTTTAAATTCAATTTACGAAATTAAACAGTTTCCATTCCTTTCCATTCATAAATTCCTCAAGCGCAATGTCTTTCGCAAGTTGCTCAATTGCAAAAGTGACAAATTTGATTAAATTATAGCGCTATTGCAAAACGATTTATCTTTCGCTGCACTTTGGCCCCGACAGGCCACGTACCAAACGAAACCAGCACCACGCAACTCCATCTGCCTCCGCACCCACTCAATTAATTGTTTCTCCAGTTGCCTTTTGCCTTTTACCATTTTCAGCAGACTCACGCAGACACGCAGTAGCAGGGGCAGCACATCACGTTGCTGCCATCTATTTGTCTTCAGTTGACTGCCCTCCATTCCCACTCCCACACCCACACCCACACCCACTAACCCGCAAGCCCAACAGCCCTCCAGTGGAACGTTGTCAACGTTCTGTTCGTTGACGTTGTAAGTAAATTGTATAACGTGGCGTATGAGTAATATGATATGCATGCTTCGATTCCGTAGCGTTGCGTCTCGTTGAAGATGATGTGGTAATCAGGTTTGATTTTATTAGTTCAACAGCAAGCTGGAACGAACGTCTTGGAATTTACTTTTTTTTTTACGAGTAGCTTCCAACTTGGCATGCGAAGTAACTGCTCCCGTGCTGTTTCCCCTTCTGCTGTCTATGTAATATTCCTTGACGCTGTTGCGCCATAATTTCTAATGAAATTACGTATACGTTTCTGGTTTAAGCGGGTGCGCTTAGTTGACTTTTCTTAATTAAATTTCGCTGATTGACAATGTCTCAAGTACAAAGAGTTTACATGATGATGATGGGATGCGTGCGAAGGTGTAAAATATTAAATTAAATTTAGATAGCCTAACGGCGAATTTTGCTCAAAAATTTTGCATATTTACTGTGAATAGCTCTCCATTTTAGATTCGGCTTAAAAAACTGAGTTTACCTAAATATAGCCATGTCTGTGTGTCCGTCGATCTGTTCCTATGCTATCTCCTTTAAACAAAGCTTTGCTTAAGGTCTTAAAATACAAATACGCTGCCCATTTAACAGAAGTGACTATAGCGTATTGGAACGGTTGGTCGTAAAACTAGTTCTACACAGAAAAAAAACGAGAAGGCCAAGCTAACTTCGTCTGTGCCGAAGTTTTTATACCCTTGCAAATGCAAATGTCACAGTTTAAGAACGCAGACATAAAAATCAAAAATTTTTGTAACTAAAACCCATTTTCCGACAGATAAACATCTGATTTCGACCAAATTTCGCGAATCTTTTTGAAAACATCAAATTAACAATCGCCGAGTTTAAGAACGATAAAATTTAAAACAAAAAATTTTTTCTCACTAAGACTCAATTTCCGACCGATCAGTCCTATGGTAGCCTTAAGATATAGTCATCCGATTTCGACCAAATTTTGCGAATCTATTTGAAAGCATATAAAATAAGTCATCAGCGAGTTTAAGGACGCTAACATTAAAAACAAAACAAAATTTCTTACTAAGACTCATGTTCGACCGATCGGTCCTATGGCAACCATAAGATATAGTCACCCGATATCGATCAACTTTTTCAAATTAGTTTGAAAGCGTTTAATATTAATAATCTCCGACCTTACGAACGATTTACTTGAAAACAAAAAGGTTTTTTTTCACTAAGACCCATTTTCCGACCGATTGGTCCTATGGCAGCTATAAGATATAGTCATCCGATTTTAACCAAAATTTGCAAATCTGCTTAAAAGCATATAATATTAATAATAGCAGAGCTTGAGGACGCTAACATTGAAAACCAAAAAGTTTTTCTCAGTAATACCCATTTTCCGACCGATGCTTCCTATGACAGCTATAAGATATAGTCATCCGATCTTGCCCAAAATTTGCAAATCTGTTTGAAAGCATAAAATATTAATAATGACCGAATTTAAGAGCGTTAACAATGAAAACAAAAAAGTTTTTCTCACTAAGACCCATTTTTCGACCGATGGTTCCTATGGCAGCTATAAGATATAGTCATCCGATCCGGTCGGTTCCGACATATTAGCAGCGTGCAGTAAATAGAAGACTCTGTGCAAAATTTCAGCTCGATAGCTTTAAAACTGAGAGACTAGTTTGCGTAGAAACAGACGGACAGACAGACGGACAGACAGACGGACAGACAGACGGACAGACAGACGGACAGACAGACGGACGAACAAAGCTCAATCGACTCAGCTCGTCGCCCTGATCAAGAATATATATAGTTTAGGGGGTCGGAAATGAATATTTCTATGCGTTGCAAACTTCTGGGCAAAATTATAATACCCTTTGCAAGGGTATAAAAATTATATTTATAGATGATCCATTTGGATATTTGTGATATCCATTTAATGCTAGATTGATCCTAGATTTTTATCCAATGTATCTGAAAGTCCTAAAAGGGTCTTCTTAAATGCAAAATCTTTTGTCATATGTTTGGAGTCAGCATGCGCTGTCTGTTAACATCATGTTAATAAGTTGATATTAATGTTAGTGCTCTGTTAATTAACATATAGGATGGCTGTTAAACATTTCTTCCCCTGAGTAACGGGTACATCGAACTTGACTTGTATAGGGTACAACTATTTTGTTCTCAATGCAAACTTCCCCAAACTTCGTATTTATAAGTTTTTTATATTTTTTTAATAGTTTCACTAAGTTTGATCAAAATCGGACAACCGTATAGTAAATTACTATTACTATTACTATTAGTAATGCCTTCATAGAAAAAATAGGTCTGTCTGGTTTATGAAACCAATATGTGCCTAGTGGGACCAAGTGGGAACACTCGTGTGCAAATTTGTTTGGCTATTTGCGAGTTTGCTCTTGCAAGCGAATTGTAAGATATTTTTCCGTAGATAACGATGCCCGCTGAAACGCCCTAATGTTTATACTTGAAAGTCTGAAACAAACCTGATCTACATTATAAAATGGCAAATGTTCTAGCAAAAGTTTAAAGAGATTTTGCAGTGTTGCATACTATTGACGTTTCGTAACAAACTCCATGAAGTAGAGAAATTTTTTTGATTTTCTTCTGTATAGATCATGACCAGAATTCTTTATTTGATCCTCCAACAATAAACATTAATTTTCTAATTTTTTTTAATGCGAATCTTTTTATACCAAGCTTCAAATAGTTGAGAAAAAAGATTACTTCTCTATCCACTTTCGTTGTACTTATCGAAGGCATTTTAAAATATTTATTCTTTACTTTCTTTTTTGAGTCCTAGGTTCCTTCTAAGGAGTCTAACAATGCGCACAATAGCGCAACATAGCAGAAACAACAGCAATGTAGGCCGCAGCAATAGTTGATCGCCTTTAACTACTGACCATTGAACACCTTTATAGCTGCAGCACAAGTCTCAGACACAATTTTACTACTAGTATTGTGCGGAACTCAAAAAATATACTGTAACTATCGAATCATTGGACTCACTGCGGCGAGCTTGATTCTTTTTTGCTTCTTAAAGCTCGAGTGTTGATAAATATGCACCTCTGCAGCATAAAATCGCTATACATTTATTTTAGAGGTTGTCTTCGATGCCTTTGCTGTTGTTTCAAAAGTATTCTATTGTTTGCTTAAACAAATGGGTCAGCTTGATTTATAAATTTAGAAGATTGGGCAAAGAAATGTATAATAAAATTTGCGCAAATTTTTGAAGAGTAAATATTTGCTAATGTGGGAACACCAAATTTGTTTAAAGCAAACATTTGCAGTTCACAATGTGTATATTAGGGTATATGCCGATTAGGTACCATCAAAAATGATTGCTCTTAGGGTGTTTTAACAACCGGAAGAAAGCATCCCCGACCCTACAGAGTAGATATATTCTTGATCAGACCAGTCGATAGAGCCATATTCGTCAAGTCAACGGACCTTCTAGACAGATACTACCGACATAACAGTGAAAACCATTTTGAGTGATCATTTGGGCTACTATGAGCAATTCGCTATACTCAAGAGAGCGCTCCATGGACACCGTTTTGAATCGATTGAAGAGATAGATTCAATGGTCATGGTACCTTTTTGGTAAATGTTATGACTTCAAACCAAGTCTACGCCAACTACTTAAAAATGAAAAATGTTGGCAAGGTCAACATTACGTACGTATGAGAGTAAACTTTGAATCGAATTTACAGACACTGAAACCAATTTGAAAAATTTTGTTTTTGTTATGCCCAGGGAGTCAAACCGGAACCAGAACCGGAACCGTGTACCGAAAAGAACCGATTAAAAATCAAAACCAGAACCGTCACCGGAACCCATATTTTTAATTTTATTGCATACCGGTAATCGAGAACCGATATTCTGGGAACCGAAAAGACAGAAAAGAACCGAAACATTGTACCGGTACAGTTGCTGTTCTGGGTGCAAAAACAAGACTGTAAAGATGGCACTTGGTTTTGGCGAGACCAGTCTTTTTAAAAATATTGCATCCTATATTCTTAGACCCTCATTGAAGGTCATGATAACAATTGAACAGAAAAGTACTTGTGTTATCCATTTCTGTTCAAGTGAAACTGAATGAAGACAGCAGCTCTGTCACAAATCCGTTAGCTGAAAGTGGAGGCTAATTCGAACAATACATGTATTTGCATGAAACGAAACAGGAAAATATAAATAGTTCAGTATTTTCACAAAACTGTTTAATGACATCAATCACTGACGGAACTAAACCCCGCAGAACCGGTTCGGTTCGGGTTTCTTGCGTCCATCGAACCGAACCATCTACCGGAGCTTCAAAATCTATTACCTCGAGAACTTGAACCCGAGCCGGAAAACTTCTTCTGTTTGGAAAAACGTTGGGTTCAGAAAATTATTAAAGTCGACTTTTATAAGATTCTTTATATTACGGATGGAAAAAAATTATTGCTAAGTACTTGGATCGATTGGTGCATTATCTAATGGAAATCAGTTTTGTAAGTCATATTCAAACTGGGAATATTCCGACTATGAGAAGGAAAATAATTACACAGAAACACAGATATGCTGATGCCGGTAGCGGCATCGCGTTGCACCAAATAGCGGTTCAAGGTGTTGGGCTAGGATCACATTATTGCTCATTTGAGACACTTCTGTAACTTTGAGCAAGTGTAGATCATGTAGGAGACCTACAAGTCAATTGTACAGATATCTAGAAATGATATGCGTCGTGCTATCGTCTTAAGGGATGCTGTCAACTAGGCTGATCAGTTTGAGATGTTGGGCATAGTCCCGAAGTACTGCTTGAAGGATTATTTGAATGTTTGCCGTTCGGGCAACAATAATCGATTGGAGTAGTTTGTGCAAGAGATTGGCTAATTTGCCTACAGTGTGTGCCAGATGAAGCAGTTTGTGGAGTACATAGTGCTTCATGCGGCCCTAACCGATGCCCAGATATGCGACAAGATGGGGCTGAGTAGTAGCACTTTTGGGCTTGGTTGCAAGTTGTTTGACTGTGCATTTCTTTGCAGGAAAGCTGCTATCGTCTGCAGTAGGGCGGCTCGGAGTATCTGCAAATCATAGATTTGGGATGTGCCATCATTTTGGCTCTCAAGTGAAACGCGAAGCTAGATATGGCAAAATATATTTTTAGTTTTCATACAAAATTTTTTGTTTTATTTTTGCCCTAAATTCAAAATCCTCCTTCTCGCGCATCGCTATCCACCTCCGTTTTCAGCTGGTCTGCATTGGGTTCATTTTTGACCTTCAATTACCGTTGCCGAAACAGTTTTCGCTGTGGTGGTGGTAAAATTAATGATCGGGTTGGATATGGTCACCACTGAGTGCGGATGCTTGGATGACGGTTTTAGGGGTACGCCACTCCAGTGCGGTTTTTCATCATTTTCTTGGGCTGATTTGTGGCCCTTAGCTTATAGTTTCTTCGCGGTTGAAACATTCGGTCCGTTTTCTTTTGGGCTCCTGCATTGTCGATTTATGATGTCAAAATAATGAGTTGCACAAATTTTCGTAGCGGCATAAGCTGTTCATTCAATCCACTCACAACCCACATTGCTATCGATAGGCCAATTCCGTATTTATTTAGCATGTCTCATAATACAGAGAATAAATTCAGCCGCGGATAAATTCCGCCAGTTTTTTTCTCACAACAGGCCTTTGGATTGAACATCTTAAAACTTAATATTTATTTATTTATAAGAGCTTACGCGCGCGTGGATACCAATACAAATGAAGAAAATATATCTTAAGCACTAACAAACACAACAAATAGAAAGAGTAAGCCGATTTTTGTTTGTCAACAGCGAAATGCGTTCGGCCACTGCGAGCGAGGTCAATCGCGAACCTACGCTGACGACGCATATTCATCATTGTTATTGCATCCAAATTTGCAAGAGACAGAAGAGAGAGAGAGAGACATACGAAGTTGTTGTTGCGCGCCAACAACAAAACTTTTGCTCGCAAAGAAAGAGAGGAGAGAACGCATATGAACGCATAGCCATAAGGCATGCGTGTAGGCTATACACGCCAGCTATCCCTTTGCGTAAAACAACAATGAATTCGTGGCTAACGAAATGGGCTTGTGGAACCCTGATCTAATGCTTTCACACAATTCTACAAAGTTTGATCCAAATCGGATGAAACTCGCCAGCCAAATGCTTACAAAAGAGGTCAAAAATTATATGAACTCACTAGTTCTGACCAGAATGAGGTTAATATCACGTAATTTTGTGCTTGGCGTTTGAGTAAGAACTAAAAAAGAAACTATTTAATCTAGAAATAAAAACGTGGAAATTCACAAAGTCCTCTTTGGCACTAAAATCTAAAGAATGGGCACATTTCTATTTGGCTTTTATAATATCTTAAGATATAAATACAAATTTTTTCATATATTTTAACGTTTGCCATGAAGATGAGATGCATTGCGACTCATAAACGTCACTCAGAATTTTGTTTTTTAATTGGGTTACACTTAAAACGGTTATTGGCACTTACTACATTTGTTCTATTGTTTTTTGCGCCGAATAAGGGGACGGGCTGTTCTAGACTTTTAAAATACTGATGCTGGACTATAAATAATTCTCTATAAACTATAATTTATGCATACTAACGTGCTTTCGATATCTATTTATTCTCATTCCAGGTAATCCTACAAGGAATAATGCTCAAGCTTTTACTGGTTCATATAATTACGATATGTGTGTTATTAACGAATGTTAACTCTGGTGTGCCAATTGGTAAGTAAATAAGCCGCACCTGGGAACATTTTCCGAATAAGGTGATTTTTGGTTGGCAATCGATTATGGTTTTATAAAAACTCTTACATGGGTTGAGCATTAATATTTTAATTTTGAACAACAGGAACTGGCGGACCTTCCCTAATATTGGAAAATAAAGATGCTCTGCTTACCTGCGTAGTTTCCGAAAACTCGGCGAATAATACGGTAATATGGAAAAAGGGTGACGAGATATTAACCGCCGGTATAGTGCGGGTAACCAAGGATCATCGTATACGGATTTTGCACGATGAAAGTAAGTCAAAGTTTTGGTTTAATAAATTGAGTTAATTAATAAACAAAATGGCAGATCCCAAGGGACGCAATCTGGAAACAGGTGGTGAGGTGTGGGTACTTTTGATCAAAAATCTAAAGGCCAGCGATTCGGGGGCCTATATTTGCGAGCTTAATTCCGATCCGGTGCTGCGTAGCATACACATACTGACAGGTAGGATTTCAATGAAGAGTTAAGTCTGAAATTATAAACTTGCTTTTTCTAGTCAAAGGCCTGCCCAGCAATTCCACAGATACGGCTACCGCCGAGTCCACAGATGTATTTCTGCTGCCACCTCCATTGGATGCGCAGGATAATCGCAGCTTTTGGCGACCCAGTCAAGTGCCACCTCTGGTCACGCACGATTTCACGGAATGTTGTGAGCATGCCAATGTCTCTACACAATGCATGGGATTTTGTAATGTGCACAACATTTTGGATGGCACCACGGGCATCGATCCGGAGGCATGTGAAAAGGATTTCCCCAGCATAGTGAGATGTATGGCCGATGGCAGAAATCATGTGCCTTGCTGTGTGGAAAAGCAAATACCCGATTTGTGTCAGGATATGTGCCGGGGGGAGTACACTCCGTTTACGGATAAGCTAAAGACGCGAGTTTCGTGCGTGCAGCACACATTAAGTGGTTTGCAGTGTATACTCAAGGGAGTGCAGTTGATCCCCAGTATGCCCCTTCAAGTGATCATCGATAATGTGAGTGAGACGGCAGTGAATATAAGCTGGACTCAACCGGAGAAACTAAGTGATCGAATAAATAGTTATACCGTTAATGTAACCACTTTGCATAGCTTCGATGAGGATGAGTTAACTGGCGAGGTGACACACACTTCCGCCTCCGAACCCGTCGAAACGGTTACACTCCACAACGTCCCTGCAAATCAAACGAATTTGGTATTGACTAACCTAACACCCCTTACCATGTATGCGGTCATCATTACCGCAGCCAATGAATTTGGCTCGAGTTTACCCAGCGAACGATTCCGTTTCTTTACCCACACCTCTGCATCGGCCACGGAAGCGCAAGCGGGCAGTACGGATAAACAGCTGATGCCACAGTTACCCGACATCCGTAGCTGTTGTGAGTCCAATGGCATGACACATCGCATGTGTCTGGACAAGATGTGTGATCCACAGAAAACAGATTTGGCCACCTTACCTGACTTTATGGTCTGTGCTCCATGGTCGAATATTACTTTCACGTGTCTGGCCAACAATATGGATCATACACCCTGCTGTCGTGCCCGTGGCATACCCTCCGCTTGTTTCCCACTCTGCGAGGGCAAATTGACATCATTGGACTTTAGTTTATTCAAGTGAGTATGAGCAGGTGGAGCAGGTTAGAGTCGGGGTTAATGGTTGTGGTGTGTAAATTTGTTAAATGAGGCGAGCTAATTGATTTGGTGAGATATGCGTGCGTAATAGGTGGAGTGGGTAACTCACTGAAATCTACGGAAAAGGCACTCCACTGCGCTTGGCCATTGAATAAGCGAGTATTAATTTACAACAAATTTTACGCCTCACTGCACAAAGTATTTTTTATCTAGATTATTTACATAATTTTTTAATTTTTCATGTACAAACCTTTTTTAGTATTTTTATTGCATTTTTATCCCCTCCCAGTTGCTGTCAGAGGAATATCATCTTCTTTTATGTTTAAAGATTTTTTTAAAGGGGCTTTTCTTGCGTTGTCAGCTTGAGGCATTGATAACAAAATTGCAAAAAAAAAAAATCATAAAAAGTCTTGCTGAACAGTTTTGATCTATTAAGGCATAAAGCCTTTAAAAATCGCAATAAAATTTTCGATTTTTAGACCTTGTACTGAGCTCTTCTTAAACTCAAGCCCAAGTGTAAGGCCAACCGCAAAGAATATCGTCACAGAGACCAGAATTAAGTGGGGCTAACGCCTCGTTCGAACTATTTAATACGCTTGTTCCCCTGGCACATTCTGGAGCTCATTCTCTGGTTAATTTAAATGACTTCATTCTTTCTGTGTATTGTCTCATAAGAGATAAATGTCCATTCGGGTAATCATCCGAGACGGAAGATCAAGTCACTGTTACAACATTTAGCTTTTTCCCGCTAAAATGCTAGATTTTCTATCGATTTGCCATCGAAATCCCAAGTGTCAGCATTAGGAACAGCTGCTGTGTCAAGGGCGCTGCCATGGGGGAAGATAGGCTTAGCTCAGTGAAAGTGGCCCCCCCTTTATTGAAAACTGACTAAGCCCATGAGTTTTTTATGGACATGGCAAGCGCTTAACTTTCTATTCTTTGTTAGCGAATGTTAAAATGCGGTAATATTTCCTAAGAATAAATCCCGAAAACTGGAAGTATAGTGAAGGGACTATCAGGAGAGCAAGCTGCTAGACATGTGAAATGCGAAATTTGATTTTTAATCCAATCAGCTGTTCTCTGCCTACGTTATTATAATGTTAAATGTTCGCCAGTGGAACAACCAGAAAGTAGCGTACCA
The DNA here is from genome assembly GCA_037044535.1 of Lordiphosa magnipectinata. NCBI lineage: Eukaryota > Metazoa > Arthropoda > Insecta > Diptera > Drosophilidae > Lordiphosa > Lordiphosa magnipectinata. The sequence goes on from JBAMBO010003044.1 coordinate 49,820, forward strand.
GACAATTCGAACGAATACCGACCTAATAACCTACAACAAAATTAACAACGCAATAGCAAAAAAAAACCAAGTAACATGGACTTACACTTAATGCGGACTGATTTGTAAACACGACGAACATAGATATGTATACCGGAGCAAGCCCAATGACTAGTATCACTAGGGCCTAAATTCGCCCTTCCTGTAACGACATATCAACAATCTAAGTGATTGAAGATCTGGAACAGGGTGTCCAAACAGTGAAAGATGAAAAAGAAAAGCGGACAACAAGAAGAAACCTAACAGAGAGACTGATTAAATACAAAGGAAACCAGAAAATAAGTAAGACGTATCGATTGATATAAAAGATTTCCGAAGACACGGAACAATACCTAAAACTACATAGAGAAGCCCTTTTAATAACACAGGCAGACAAAGGGAACAAAAGAGTGGCAATGTATGGGGAACAATACCCAAAAAAAAATTGAAAGAACCACATACAAAACAGTAAGAAAGGACCCCACAACACAATTGAAAATGAAAAACAACACCATCATCAGTGATTTGGCTAAACAAAACCACTTTGATATTAAACTTAAACATCAACTATATTGCTCGAAATGCTCCGAGAATTTATGAATTACCAAAGATTACCAAGACAATACACCATAGTATCAACCACCGTTCCATGCTATCGATGATCAAAACACATAGATCACATTCTGAATAACAAAAGCTCAGAATCTTACAACATTCTTAACTCATTTTAATGTTGTTGTGGTTAGTGACCTATGTTTTGTATACGGTGAGTTTTTCCTGGCTCGAGGTCAACTCATTTTAACTAAAAAACAGACTGATGACATGATGGTGTAGTTTAATGTCATTTCAATATTCACAAACATACAGGGTGGTCCATTTAAAAATAGGAATTTAATTTTGCTATATAAAAAAAACGGCTTGATATTTTATCAAGGTTGAACATTTATTGGAAAGTTTGGATCATGTTATTTATTTAGGAAAAACAAGTTCGGTCAAATGACCACCACGGCTGACTTGGCAGTAGTCCATTCGATCCACCCAATTTTTGAGAACATTTTCAATTGTTTCGGCACGTATGTCAGCAATAGCAACTCGAATCTTGTTCTTCACCTCATCAATTGTTTAAGGATTGTTTGCAAAGCATTTGAGCTTGACCGCTCCCCAAAGATAATAGTCTAACGGTGTCAGATCACTGCTTATTGGCGGCCAATTCACATCTCCATACTGGCTGATTATTCGATTTTCGAAGATAGGGCGCAGAAGATCGATGGTGACGTGCGCTGTGTGGCACGTAGCGCCGTCTTGTTGAAACCAAATATCGTCCAAGTCTTCCGCTTCAGTTTCCACTTAACATTGCGCGGTAGCGCTCAGCATTCACGGTCACGGTGGCTCCTTCTTCATTTTCAAAGAAAAATGGATCAATGATGCCTCGAGACCAAAATCCGCACCAAACAGTGACATATGGTGGGTGCATTGGCTTCAAGACGACGATATACGGATTTTCTGTGCCCCAAATGCGACAATTTTGTTTGTTAACATAACCACCGAGGTGGAAATGTGCTTCATCCGAAAAGATGATTTTTCGGTAAAATTCATCATCTTCGGCCAAACGATCTTCCGCCCAATTTGCGAACTGTAGACGATTCGGATGGTCAATTGGCTTTAGCTGCTGCACCAATTGAACTTTGTATGGCTTCATGGCAAGGTCTTTATGCAAAATTCGCATCAAAGAAGTACGCGGAATGTCCAATTGTTGAGATCGATGGCGAGTTGACGTCGATGGTTGTTCATGCACATTTTCAGCGGTCGACCGCAACGGACGAGTACGTACACGGGTTGGTTTATCCACCAACATTCCAGTTTCACGAACTCGTTTCACTAATTGATCCACAAATTGAGTTTTCGGAACATTTTTTTTGTTAAATGTTTTTTTTTTCAAATTTCGCACAGTTTGAGTCGAGGACTCACCACTTTGGAAATATATTTTTAATATTTCCCAACTTTCTTCAAGCGAATAGCGACCCATTTTGTAAATGTCAAAGTCTTTACTAACTATTAGTCGCTTTCCGAATGTCATTTGACGTTTTTAAAGTCAAATTATGAATAGTTCAAATTCCAAACATTAGATGGACCACCCTGTATATTGCCAGAAATGCTCCGAGAATTTATGGATTACCAAAGATTACCAAGACAATACACCATTAAGATAGGATCATCAACCACAGTTCCATGCTATAGATGATCAGAACACATAGGTCACAAGCTCAGAATCTTACAACATGTTTAACTCATTTTAACTAAAAAACAGACTGATGAAATGATTTTGTAGTTTGATGTCATTTCATTATTCACAAGCATACCAACCTCTCTAGCTATACACAACATTTTATACTTGGATAGACATAGTTAGTTAGTTAACTGTCCTCCGTTTCGTATTGAGGACCTCCCTCGGGATAAATAGAGCTTAACTGGGAATACATACACAGAGAAAAAAAGTGTAAATTGACCTGGTTTCGATTTTCAGACAATGATAAGATAAAAATTTTCATTTGTTTTTCAAAAAGATTTAAAGTAACCAAATCAGATAGGGTAGATCGTTCATGTTGTCATATAGCCGCCAAGTCTCTAATCTGTTAAAATATGGCGGAGCAAGCAAATCAGCACTTGAAAGAAGATGTGAATATTCGAACACTCACAATGTTAAGATATAAGCTGCTTATAGCCCAAATATATAGATGTTCTAAAATCAATCACATGTTTTTGAAAACAAAACAAAAATTTGTCCAAAAGACTATTTTTGACTAAGTTTCTGCTCATTTTCTGTCCCATATGCTCAGTTTTGTCCCCTGTAAACCGTGTAGAAAAGCGCCCTTCTCGCTTTACACTTAAATTTCCTTTGCCCGAAATGTTCTTGTATGTTTGCCTAATACCAATTACCGCGTTTCGGTTCTTGTTTCCTGCTTCCTTATTTTTCCCCTCCCCCAACAGATGCCTTCGCTTTATGTCCGAGTACAGCAGTTGCCTATTCCAAGGCTATGGCGTATTGGCCGATCCACCATCCAAGCTACGCACTGTGGCCAAAACAGACACTTTCGTGATACTCGATTGGAATAAGCCCAAACGTCTGGCTGATACGGTCATTACATATCATGTGAAATTCCGTCGTCTCGGTGTGGGTGATGACTATCTAACTGTGGAGAAGGTATGTACACACTCTCCCTCTTCCTAGCTTCCTTCCTTTTGTGTTTGGCTAATTCATTAAGCATTTTGCAGCACCAACCTCCGCTCATACTTGAAGGACTCGAGGCGGATATCTACTATGAGTTCTATGTGGTCTCAATTAATACCTATGGCAAAAGTGAGCCATCGCCGCGCCTGATAACACGCACACAGTCCGCTGAGCTGGTGCAGCCACAGCCATCCCGATACAACATGACAACATGTTGCCAGGCTTCGGGTCTGCTGCCGCAATGCGCCCCCCTCTGTTCATACAACATTCGACTGTCGGACATTGAGCGTCTGGGTCCGGCCTGTCGCGCACAAATGCGTAAGTAAAACAGCTGGATGAGGTCCGGCGACTGCCCTTCCCCACCCCCACCCCCTTAAATGGAGAACACTAATTAGTATCGGCAGTCCGGGATGGCCTATTGTATTCCTGCTTCTAGTTGGAATTCCATTTTTGGCTTGTTTTTTGTTTTGCTAATTTAATGAGCTCATGTTGCTGCTGCCAATTTTTGAATATTAAGTGTCGTTGGGCAACGACGACGACGACAACGACGGATAATGGCGGACGGTAATGAAAATTTTGTAGTTATGGAAATCAATTTTTAGTTAATGAGTCTTGCTGTGTGTGTGTGTTGATGTTAGCTCAACGATTCGGAATTTTGGCAACTGTGGGCAAAATGATTTCATTAGACAGCTTATTAGCTGTCAGCTGTCATCCTTATGTATATATTAACCCACTTTAGTCCCTTAGGGCAATGCGGAAGGCAGTTTAAGGCTTCTCGAACAAAGCAAAAGTAGCTGAAAAAGAGAAAACTGTCTTTTTCTTTCGACTTGCAGAGCTTTTACTGAGAGCGTAAAAGCGTAAATGTGACATGTACACTGGCGACCCTTGATTCGCAAGTTAATGGTGCATATTTAACGTGCAAAGCAGAAACAATTTCAAAAACTTATGTTTTAATGGGCGCGATAAGGCTTCAAAGCTTATGATATTATTCTTACGCAGTGTTGGTCCAACCAAGAAAGCGGGTTATGCGTTTTCCATTTTTGTTCTATATTGGGAAATAGTTTTATCAGATGCGAAATAATTTGAAAAATTTTAAAAATTGGACAAAACTGAATTTTTATACTCTTTAACGTTGCAATGACCTGTTGCATACACCATATCTTGGTGTCTCCCGCATACCGATTTCAAGTATTACAATATTATAATCGGGAGCACATGCGAGCAGGGACCTGAACTGACACAGAGTATATTATAGTCGGACTTGACCAACCATCTCACTTGATTATTTATTATTATACCCTTGCAAAGGTATTATAGTTTTTTGCACAGAAGTTTTGCAACGCATAGAAATATTTTCCGACCATATAAACTATGTATATATATTCTTGATCAGGGCGATGAGCTGAGTCGATTGAGCTTTTTCCGTCCGTCTGTCTGTTTGTATGCAAACTAGTTTCTCAGTTTCAAAGCTACGAAATTTTGCACAGAGTCTTCTTTTTATTAAAAGCTGCGACCGGATCGGATGACTATATCTTATAGCTGCCATAGAAACCATCGGTCGAAAAATGTGTTTTAGTTAGAAAAACTTTTTTGTTTTCAATGTTAGCGTTCCCAAACTCGGCCATTAATTATATTATATGCTTTTACACAGAATTGCAAATTTTTGTCAAAATCGGATGACTATATCTTACAGCTGGCATGGGACCGATCGCTCGGAAAATGGGTCTTAGCGAAAAAAACCTTTTTGTTTTCAAGTAAATCGTTGTTAAGGTCGGTGATTATGAATATTTAACGCTTTTAAACTAATTTGAAAAAGGTGGTCGGTATCGGGTGACTATATCTTATCGGTCAAAAATGGGCCTTAGTACGAATTTTTTTTTTTGGTTTTTAATGTTAGCGTCCTTAAACTCGCTGATTACTAATTTTATATGCTTTCAAACAGACTTGCAAATTGTGGTCAAAATCGGATGACTATATCTTATAGCTGCCATAGGACCGATCGGGCGGAAAATGAGTCTTAGTGAGAAAAACTTTTTATACCCTTGTAGAGGGTATATTAAAATTGTCCAGATGTTTGTAACGCATAGAAGAAAGCATCTCCGAACACATAAAGTATATATAATATATTCTTGATTAGCATGACGAGCTGAGTTTATATAGCCATGTCCGCCCGTCTGTCCGTCCGTCTGTTTCTATGCTATCTTCTCCGTCAGTTTTAAAGCTATCTTAACCAAACTTTGCACGAAGCCTCTTGGTACATATACGCTGCACATTTGTCGGAATCGCCCGGATCGGATGCCATAGGAACTATCATTCGAAAAAGTGGTTTTAGTTAGAAAAACTTTTTTGTCTTCAACGCAAACGTGCCAAAACCTCGTATTTCTAAGTTTTCCATGCATTCACATAATTCCACCAAGTTTTATGAAAATCGGTCATCTATACAGTATAGCTGCCATACAAAAAATATGTCTGAAAAAAAGTCTTAGTAGGAAAAACTTTTTTGTTTTCAATGCTATCGCTACCAAACTTATTACTGATCAATATTATATGCTACCACACAATTCTGCTAAGTTTGATACAAATCGGATGACTATAGCATATAGCTGCCATAGGAACTAACGGTCGAAAAAGAATTTCTTCTTAGAAAAACTTTTTTGTTTTCCATGGTAGCGTCATTATACCTTTCAGTTGTGAATATTATTAATTTCAACACAATTTTGAGGAGTTTGGTCAAAATCGGATGAATATATCGTATAGCTGCCATATAACAAACTGGCAAGCAAATGCTCAAAGTAATAGCGCCATCAAGCTACAAGGGTATATAAATTTCGGTCGAGCCGAAGTTAGATTTCCTCTATATTTTGTTTTCAATTTTATTGTTCTCTAACTGTTATGTTTTCAGATGTTTATCTGTCGGAAAATGGGTTTTAGTTAACAAATTTTTATATTTATGTAAGCGTTCTTAAACTGTGACATTTCAAAAACAGCATTTGCAAGGGAATAAAAACTTCGGCACAGACGAAGTTATCTTGGCCTTCTCATTTTTATACTCTGTACCAAAGGGACACAGAGTATATTAAGTTTGTGCAAAAGTATGTAACAGGGAGAAGGAGGTTGATCAGCATCAACAGCCGAGTCGATAAAGCCATGTCCGTCCGTTTGCACAGCGTTGTGCGCTCTCAAAGTTTCTCTCTCTTTCTCCCTCTCTCACTAAGATTGCCTCTCTTGCACAGAGTATGTTATAGTCGGGCTTGACCGACTTTCTTTCCTTGTTTTTTTTTTGCTGTTTGAAATTTTATTATCTAGAATACAAAAGGGTTAAGGGGGCCTTGAAAAGTAGTATAACAGATGCTTAATTGTGGACAACTCTCTAATTTTTTAGATCCATCATATAACACACTTACTATAGTCTTTCCAAGGTTCTTTAAGAATGGGAGTTTTTTTTTAAATTCGTAAATTTTCTAGAAATATAGTACAGTCCGACTGAAGTCTGAGTTAGACAAGAACGCATGAATTCCCTCCTGTTGTTTGCGCTCTATCTAGAAGATTTGCCTGATAGTTCGTGTTAAATAATAGACTACTGAAAAATTGAAGTCAATTTATTAAAACCATATATATATATATTCAGCCATGTTCTCAATTCCAACTACACAAAAATGTTGCAATATAAAACCGGTTTTAGGAGTAGATTTGGACTTAAAGTGCAAAGTATGTAACAGAAATAAGGAATCATTTCATTCGACCCTTTAAAGTATATATATTCTTGATAAGCATTAACAGACATGTGCGTCTGTCCGTCCGTTTCCAAAACTGAAACCAATATTTTAAATTTTTTGGGAAGCGGATTTCGAGTATCCAAATTTTTTGCACTAAAAGATCGAAATGAACCTATAAATCGTACCGGTAAAGGCTTTAATTTTTAAAGTTTAAAACTAAAGAAATTTGCCAATAGCAAGTATTTTACTCGGTGCATTGTTAACTTCTGTTACAAAAGTGATCTCTAGATTTTTCTCCATATGTCAAAACGGGTTAAACGCGTTTGGCTTCCTGCCGCTTGTCATGACTCGAACTCTCACAAGGGTGAATTTATTAAGCTTAATTGGCAGATCCTAATTGGAATGAGGCGGTCATCATCAATTTAATGTATAGAACACATGTGTCCATTAAACGATGACTTGTACAATATCCAAAAGGATTACTCAGCATCTCGGCCATGTGATAACAAATCTGCGCTAATTTCCGGCAAATTGACATAAGTTGCCATCTCATGGTAGGGAAATGCTAAATCCTTTAAAACGCAAGCCATCACAACAACAACAACAACAACAACAGAAACAGCAATCAAGTGGGTCAAACTTTTGGGTTGGGTTGGGGTCGAATTATCTATGAAGAAAATTGATGACTTGATGGCACTAAATTGAAGCATAACAATGAGCCGTAACTGGCTGGATGGTTGGCTGGTTGGTTTATGTAAATTTTAACCTCTCTCTATCTCTTTCTGTCTCTCGTGTAGCTATACTGGCACGCTGTGCAGCCGGTGGACGTGATCATAGTCCGTGCTGCAGTCGACGCGGCGTCATTAACGCCTGTATGCCTCTCTGTCGTGGCGTCATGCCGCCTGCTTTGACCACAAAATCGGCAACAGCCGCGGCCTCAACAAATAGTGGAACAGCAGCAGCAGCAGCAACAGCAGCAGGAGCAGGAGCCGGAGCGACAGCATCATCGACATCAGGGAGCAATGGCAATGTGCCCGATTGTTTATCGTATGCTGGCAACATATTGCAATGCTTTGAAGAAGGTAAGTGGAGTTGTAGAATTGTGCTACCATGGCAGCTGTCAGTCCATGTCTATAATTATGTTCTAGTGATGCGGAAATGATGTGAAATTGGACAAACTTTTAGAGTACTACAAAACGATTTAACTTTTTAATGGAAATGCTAAAATATGTCTAATCTTTAAAAGCTACCCAAACATTTTCCTAAAGTTTTTAACTAATTTTAAAATTGGTTTTAAAATCCAGTATCTCTTTGTAATATTGTCTATTTTTAAGCACGTGTCAGCATTTAGTTGCAATCACCGTAAAAACCAAGTCAACCATCACTGAGAGGCAACGGATCTGTGTCTGTCTCTGACACTGGTGCTGCTGCCTTTTGCCTTCAATTTCACTAGGGGCAGCTCCCCCAGTTTGGCATCGCTTGTGTTTGCAGCTAATTCTGTTTGTTTAATTGCGTGTCTGTGCAACGTTGAGCATACGCACTGTTGCACGCCATTGTGCGCTAAATTATTTGGTCAGACCCACAAAATGGGCAGACAAAACCAATATTGGTCAATTAAAGTTGCATTATCTAACGCAATCTCTCTCTGTCCTTTATCCTCTTGTAGGTACCCAGAATATACCCGGACCACCTGAAGATGTGCATGCTAAATATGTGAATCAGAGCACAATCAGCTTAGTTTGGACTCAACCCGATGTGGACAATAATTCAACGGATGCCAGTTCAATGTCGGCTTCACCCACAGACTTAGTAACAGGCGATGAGCTGGCCGCAGTCACGGGCGATGTGGGTACTGTCCAGGATGCGGACAAGGAGATGAAAATGTCAGTGGAAGCCACAAGTTCTAGTGATGATATTGATTTTGTTATACAATATGGCAAAGTCAATAATATGACGATGTATGAGACAGTTGCCAAATTGGAAAATGTGAGTACGAGTTGATTATTTCAATTTTTTGTTGACAATAGAAAATGGAGATATTTTTGGGTGCTCTGTGTACCTGCTGCAATTGATTATTAGAAAATTTTTGTCTCTTAGTGGATTGGGCAGGATTACAAATTGCCTGTCTAAGGGCCAGAGGACAATGAGCAGTCTTAACAATAGAATGGGCAGAGAATAGCTAAGTGAAAGGAACGCACTGGGGATGGGACTAAATTGAATGAGCTTTTGGTCGGATTCAAATTTCAAGCGGCAAATTCAGTCGAAAGTGAAAGGTTTCGCTCACAATTTTCTTTGATTGCCTGGCCGTGGTGCACCATGAGCTGTTGCTACTGGGAAAAATATCAATAGGGATTTTTACCTGCAAGTTATGCGCAAATTTGCGTGAAGTTAAGCGTCAGAAACGCAAGAGAATTGTGGAAGAACAAAAAATGGATTTTGCACCATGATTCCGCCCTGGTTACACATAGTTGAACTCTAACACTCATATGCCGCAGCCAAAGTAGTCCTTCGACCTGGACCCCTGTGCCTTTTTCCCGTTCCCTAAACTAAAAAGGCCCATGAAAGAACGACTGAATAAAACGTATATATGGTGCGAGTGATTAGCTCCTCTTCTGGAAGCTAAATGTTTTATTAAGACATTGGTTGTTCCTTTTTATACATTTGTGCTTCTACCCCAGTAGAAATCTCTGTCAAATCTCTGGTTGGCACGGGTTACGGTTATCAAACTTATTCTGTTTTGGGATTTGGTTATGGTTACGGTTATTGATATATAATATCACTTTGACAGTGATTCTTTCTATATCTGCGCAACAATAATCAAACGGAAAACATGTTCAATTTCATTGACCTAAGCACGCAAACGACTAAGTAAGACATACTGATACGAAAAAGCCACAACAACTGGCACTAGCCTATGCACATGTGAAAGGGAATTGAATAATGCACGTCTAAAAATATTTCGACAGCGACTCTCATTGTCTTCTGATTCGGAAATTGCGTCTGTTGAGATTTTCACTGGGGTTTCTTAATTGGATAAAATCTTATCTCCAGTTTAGAACTAAAAAAGTAGTCGTTATCCCGTATTTGTCACCTCTGAAGTTTCCCCAACAAGTGTAAATCTATGACGTTTTATCGTAAAACCCCTCTTCTGATTAACTATCAACTTGAACAAGTTGAATTTTTCCATGATCTGGGTATAACCCTCGACCATAAACTTTCTTTTGGCAATCACATTGAACTTTCTGTGAATAAGGCCATGGGCTTGTTAGGTTTTATTAAACGTTGGTCCAAGGAGTTTAATGATCCCTACATTTTGAAGTTTGGTTCGTGCATTTGGAACCTTCAATCACTTCCTTTTGCAAGCAATTCCTTTTGTTTGCCCTTCGCAACGTGGATTGGGATCCACAGTTGATATCTCCTCCTTTTATTTCCAGACTTAAGCCTTTAGTCTTACCTTCACTTAAGCATAGACGTACTATGTTGGGTATAATGTTTCTAAACAAGCTTATAAAGGCTAATATTGATGAGTGATGACTGAGTACGTACTCGGTCGCGCGAACTTTAATGTCCCTTCAAGACAAACATGAAACTATATTCCCTTGAGGCTGCCTGTTGCTTCTACTTTATATGCCATTTCGCATCCTGTGTAGGGATTAAAATAATATTTTTTCTCTTCTCAGTGATAAACATTTCGACGAAGGCTTTAGATCTTTTATTCTTCACAATCTTGCACTTGCATAGTTTCTTGGAATTTCCTTTCGATCACCAACGCTGCGAACAGGGGCGTAGCTGGTCATACCGACAAAACAAATTTCCCCCAACAACACACGCCAGTACACATCTTTAATTCACAATCAAATCATTCCATGTTCTCCATGCATGTATGTGGTAACTGCGCTTACTCTAATTTCTTTTCCACATTGTTCGTCACTTTTGTTTTTGATCGATTATAATCGACTATAATGGGCCGGCAAAGAAGGCCCGCATCATTTCAAATTCTGTTGCGAATGCATACGAAGGGTATTTTATGATACCGTATCTGGAAACCATTTAGTATCCACCAAAAGTATATAAAAAATATAACATTAAACTTTGTATTGTGTGTTTGGTGTTTTTTTGCTCATGCCACCTATATGCCTCGGCTGGTATGCTTTTGTGCTGCAGCTTTTGGGTTTCTTGTTTGAGATGTCACATCTGGGAATTTATGATATTTTGCTACTTCAGCAAGCCGAAGTACGTAAACATGCTTGAGAAAAACATCATCGCAAGTGTGCGCGAGCTCTTAAATGTCTTCACCATTTGCAGAGGTTCCCACAGGAGACAAACCGAAAACGATCAAAGCAAGTGATTAGGGAAATCAGAGGTAATGACTTCAGGAAAATAAAGCGCCTAAATGTATCAAGGCCTTCGAAAATGGTGGCTTGTTTGAACCAAGTTGAAAATTTTGAGACAGTCAACTCTGTTTGCCATAAAACGAAATGTTATTGAGTTAAAAATGTTAAGAAACGAAAAATGTCTTAAAGCCATCATGGCATTTTATTAATCAACGGCTTCAGCTAATCATCTCCATTCGATTTATTCAAACTGAATAGGTTCTTACTACCGAAATCAGAGATCTATTTCAGTGAAATAGTCTTTGAATGCTTCAGATCAAGGAAAATTAGCATAACATTGTTAGATTTATTGTAGGTCCACTAAAGACATTTTTTAATGATATGATTTGTATTCCTGCTGGTGATGAAGCTCTTAAATCATAAAATTTATTACATAATTTTGGCGAAGCTGGATTCAACCTAAATGGTCAATGTTGTTCTAAGGCAATTGCTGGTACAAAATTGCCTATAAACCGCGAACCAAAGCTTCCTTTGTGACAGTTCGGTCTATTTTTGCATCTGGCTCATAGTCCATATGGAGTGGTTCGTGGGTGAATATAAAATTGGTACTCCAGTTCGCGGTTTTTTGGCTGTCGAGTACCATCTCTTAGGGAAATGCAATAGTCCATTATACCATCAGAAATATTGATTTTAATAAAAATCTACCGTGCGCTTTTAAAGATATTCAAGATTTAAGGTTTAACTCCTTCTGGAGGTACCTTAACCAATTGTACGATTGAAGGGAATTTTATGTATGGCCTTCCTCATGACCCTGTCCACATTTGCTGAATTTTTCAGATTTTTATCTTAAGTCCTTAAAAATTAAGTTAAAAATGTTGTCGTTTTGTGTTGCAGGTACAAAAGTATCCATAAACCGAGGCTTTATTGGAAAAAATGGGTATGAGGTGATGCTTACAGAGGTCCCTTTCATCATAAAAAATGTTTAAAAAAAAGTTGGATTTTGTCGAACTGTGTTATCGCGCACTTAAAAATCTTTGGGTTAACAGTTGTGTCCACAAGCAAACTTATTAAGAATCAAAACGCGAATAAAAATTGTTTATTCCTGTCTTCCATCAAGTTCACAGAGTTGTCATGTTACCGGCGCTAAGCTGATAAGCTGTCAAGATGACGGCCTGAGAGAAACATTTTTCTCTCACATACGTATATGCATAGATAAGAATGTTTTGCATTCTGTATCATTCACAACCAGAGGAAGAGGGAAAAAACTGGAACTGGAAAAAAAGCGATCGAGCAAACAACAACAATATGTGTGAATATGTACGTTTTTACACGAACAAATTGGCAGGGTAGCAAAAACGATTAGGAAAGATGAGGAAGGTAAAGATTTTTGGTTAGCTGCTTTGTTTCTTTCTCGTTCGCTCTCTTTCCTAAATAAGAAACCCATTTTTGTGTATAAATATATATGTATGTAAAATGTTCATTGTACATAATAGGCTTGTCAATATTTTATCGATATATCGATACTTTTGTTGGACCATAATAGTTATTAAGATATGATGATGATTTTGTTTGCCGATATTGGCGATATTTGATATATTTATAAACGATATATCAGTAAACATTACTATGGTAATAAATGCAAATTATATGGTATCAC
>JBAMBO010003045.1:0-65071 GCA_037044535.1 Lordiphosa magnipectinata
TTGTTTTATATTGCAAAAGTCAGCGCCGAATAGTTACATTGCGAACTGACAGCTTTCGATCTACTTTTTAATAATTTCGAGGAAACGAACGGCTTTGATCTGCTGATTCGAACAATACATCGTTCTTCTGACGTTTTCCGTCATGTGTTTCGGGCATAGATTGGTTAATCAATTACCAATCTTATAAGTTTGGCGCATTTCTAAGCGAGATTGTCGCTTCGATTTACTATAACAATAGTTATCTTTACGTAAAGGTTTCATGAAAGCTACTGTAAAATTTGGTAAATTTTGTATTATCGCATTTCTAACGGTTCAATTTACCTACAGATTTCTTTGTGTGTACCAGAGATCTGCACGAGTGCACTGCCACTGTAAGTGTATTGCATTCGTTCTTGATATTTTTCACACTCGAGTGCCTGTAATGACTGCAAAAAATGCCGAGTGCCAATTATAACCGCGCTACTCCTGCGACTCAAATTTTTTACTTGCACAAGCAGAGAGCGGGTGTTGGTTGAATCACCCCCAAAAAATTTCGTAACGCTCTTTATATTTGTCTCTCTCATGAGATAACAACAACTTAATAGCGTTTACAGTTGCTTTTGCAAAGAAGAGAGAAGAGAGCGAGAGAAATAAAAGTTATGCAAACCCGTGTTTTACTTGTGTTTGTGATGTGTGTATGTGAGTGGCCATCGTAGACGAAAGCAGCATGCGAGGCCGCTCAAAGGAGAAAAAACCTCTTTAACAGGCGATCAAGCAGACACTCATTCGCAAACATACCAGAAACAGAACGAGTGTGTATTTGAATGCAAAAGTTCGAGTGTCAGTCACACCCCATACGCTTTTAAAGCAAGTATTGATGCAGTCAAGAAAACAGACACTCTTGCAGATCTCTGGTGTGTACCAATCCATTTGACACCATTTTGGAAAAACATCGAACTATACTTTTTATACCCTTGTAGAGGGTGTATTTAAATTGTCCAGATGTTTGTAACGCATAGAGGAAGCATCTCCGACCACATAAAGTCTATATATTCTTGATCAGCATGACGAGCTGAGTTGATATAGCCATGTCCGTCTGTCCTTCCGTCTGTCCGTCTGTTTGTATGATATCTCTCCGTCAGTTTTGAAACTATCTTAACCAAACTTTGCACGAAGTCTTTTGGTACAAATACGCTGCACATTTGTAGGAATCGGCCGGATCGGATGACTATATCATATAGCTGCCATAGGAACCATCGGTCGAAAAATGAGTTTTAGTGAGAAAAACTTGTTTGTCTTCAAAGCAAACGTACCCAATCCTCGTATTAACAAGTTTTCTATGCTTTTACACAATTCCACCAAGTTTTATTAAAATCGGACAACTATATAGTATAGCTGCCATACAAAAGATAGGTCTGAAAAAAGTCTTAGTGGGAAAAACTTGTTTGTTTTCAATGCTATTGCTCCCAAACTTGTTACTAGTCAATATTATATGCTACCACACAATTTTGCCAGTTTTCATCCAAATCGGATGACTATTGAGTATAGCGGCCATAGGAACGATCGGTCGAAAAAGTAGTTCTAGTGGGAAAAACTTTTTTGTTTTCAACGCAAACGCCACCAAACCTTGTATTAATCAGTTTTATATGCTTTTAGATAATTCCATAAAGTTTGATAAAATTCGGACATCTACATAGTATAGCTGATATACAAAAGTTAGGTCTGAAAAAAAGTCTTAGTAGGAAAACCTTTTTTGTTTTGAATGCTATGGCTCCCAAACTTGTTATTGATCAATATTATATGCTACAACACAATTCTGTCAATTTTGATCCAAATAGGATGACTATAGAGTATAGCGGCCATAGGAACGATCGGTCGCAAAAGTAGTTCTAGTGAGAAAAACTTTTTTGTTTTCAATGGTAGCGTCTTTACACTATTCACTTATGAATATTATTGGTTTCTACTCAATTTTGGGGAGTTTGGTCAAAATCGGATGAATTTATCTTATATAAAAAACTGGCAAGCAAATGGTGAAAGTAGTGACGCCATCTATTGCTGAGTTTGGGAAACAACTCAGCTTGGAATGTTCGACGAAAATCATTTAAAACCTTAATTTATATAAATTAAACAAGCTACAAGGGTATATAAACTTCGGTCGAGCCGAAGTTAGCTTTCCTCTTATTTTTTTTAAGGCTTATTTTACACTTTCTGGGAATGAAGCTTGGAAATTAAGTGTTTAATTTTCTACTCCAATCACCTTAAACTCTTTAATTAAGTATTAAGTCACAGTTTGATTTGATAGTTGCTAATCAATATGACTAAATCACAGTCTCACCTCTAATGTATAGAGTGAACGGAATAAAGTAAATATTCCTAGCTTTTTCTTGTGCTAGCAAATATTTTTGGGAATCTTAACAGGTTTTCGTATAAACGTTAGCATTTCAAATTAAAACTGTTTAACTTTATATGGGAGGGGACTTAAAAATGGTTATTTACTAAAACACCTGAATGATTTTCACTTTAGATTTTGTTTGATGTGGTTTTAATATTTATGTATAATATTCAATGCGGTTCATGATTAAAAACAACAGTTAACCAAATATTTATAGTCAGCCTTTTTTGACCTAAACAGTTTTATGCTTGAATTATTCAAACGATTCGCCATAATCTCCAATCAATACACAAAATTTTGTCAACGTTCGCTGACAATAAGTGCTTAGTGCCAACATTTTTGGTCATTGTCAGAAACTATCAATATCAAAATATCAATTTTCCACTAATCCTACTCCATTCCAATTTTGCACAATTTGCTGCTGCTGTTGCTGCTATTAACTGACAGCATACCCCAAAGACTACTTCAACACTTTCAATCAACAGGGTTAAAAAGGTTTCATTCATTTTCATTTGCAGCATCAGCTGCTCCTGCTGCTCGTGCTGCTGCTGCTGCTGTTGTTGTTCTTCTACTCTTTTGGGTCTTGGCTGGGCCAATTTTCGTGCCGGCTTAAAGTTGCTTTTTCCCAACTTTTTTCTGTTTGGTTGCTGCTCATTTTTAAGAGACTGAGTGGGAGAGAGAGAGATATTCCCGCTTATATCTTGGGAGGAAAATTACAAAATTTTTGCGTATTTGTTTTTGGATGTTTTGTTGCTTTGACTTGGTGTTGTGGTACACATGGTGAACAAAAATCAAATAAGCCAGTCAACCAACCAACCAACCAACACCATCTTTTATATAGTTTCAAGCAGAAGCCGAAGCCAAAGCCAAGTCAAAGTAGGTAAAAAAAACGAAATACAGAAAGGCATCAAAAGCCGGAAACTAAAATTTTGTGGCAGAAGTTAGGGCAACGAAACACGCAGAACTTGTCGATTGTGTGCGTTGGTTGGCTGTTGCGGCGGCATCAAAAACTTTTTTGATTTCTTTCTTTTCGATTTTTGTTGTTCGTTTTTTTTTTTCATTTTCGCTTGCGAAAATCGTGCCAACAACTGATTTGACTGAGGACTTTTAGCGACTTGTGAGTGATGGTAGCGATGGCAAAGGAAGAGGAAGAGAGGTGGTGTACAACATGGCTGAAGTGTTGGGCTCTATTTGAAATCAGGCAGTTGCTTATAGCTTTTTATGTAGTTCTTTGCAGGCACTTTGACACTGCAAGAAATATGAGAGCTAGTTGAAAGCAGAGCTTATAGGAATTTTTCTTTGAGGAATTGATATCTTAAAGTCCAATACTGAGATGAAATAAAAATTTAGACTGCTGTTCAAAAGGATTCAAATTTCAAAACTGTTGAAAAGTGTTTCTACTCATGTACATTTTTGTCTCATCTTAGGTTGCGTTCAGATACACTGGCAGGTAGGCTGATTTTTTGTGTCAGTTATCTGGCAGCCTGTTCAGATTGAGTAGAATACATGGAAAATATGACGGACTTCTCTGAACACATATGGCAACAATCAAATGGCAGCTGTTTACACATGCACGGCAGCAACTGACAACCTAAACTATGTATGTGCACACACCCTTAAGAAACCACTTCCTTGCTTAAAAACAGGAAAAATAAAAAAAACCTAACAAAACGGTTTATTTAAAGACTTTTATTTAAAAAATCACGAGGACGGGAATAAGGACTGATACGGTTCAGTGGTTCATAGAGTTTTGGCAAAGTAAAAAGCATGACATAAAAAACAAGAAAGAAAGTCGGTCAAGCCCGACTATAACATACTCTGTACCCTTAACGTCGCAACTCGCATTTGCTCACGAGTTATACGCGCTCATCTCTAAGTTTCACTCTCTCTCTCTCACTAAGATTGCCGTTCAATAGAATGCTGTGGTGGTGGGTGGGGGGGGGGGGGGGGTGTTTGGGGTGTTTACTGTTTTTGGCTCATAACTTGAGTATCGTTCATCCGATCTTTATCATTCCTTCAGCAAATCGATAAATAATTTTGATTTTGTTTACAAGGTATCTCTAGAAGGTACGAACGATCTATCTTCAAAACTGTAGGAGAAATGACGTTTTTTCCAAATTGCGGGGGCGGGAGGGGGCGTGGCAAAAATTGAAAATAAACTTGATCTGCCTGCAAGTATAAGAAATATGTGCCCCATACATGTCAAACCTCTATCTCTTACCATCTCTGAGATCTCTTCGATCATACGGACGGACGGACAGACAGACAGACGGACAGACGGACATGGTTATATCGAATCGGCTGTTGATGCTGATCAAGAATATATATACTTTATAGGGTCGGAAACGATTCCTTCTCCCTGTTACATACTTTTGCACAAACTTAATATACTCTATGTACCTTCGGTACAGAGTATAAAAAGGGAAGTCTTTTGCTAAAGGAACTGCCACATTTTCGAAGTACACACTCGAAACCGAATCTGAAGCCTTAAAATTGAAACCAAAAAAATTTTTGATTTTGGTATTAAAACGAAAAGTTTATCTAAATATTAAACTCCATCTAAGTTTGGCTCACTGTATATTGTGTTCAGCACACAGAACTCGATCTTCGTCTCTGTCGTCAGTTCGGGGCACTCTACTACTTTATTTGCGCTTTTGTATCTGGTCGCGTTATTATTTAACTTGTGAATGCTTTCCATTTTATTTTTACTTCTTGCGTATTTTATGCTGATTTTGCTCCAGCTTCTTTAGATACGTCTATTGTGAATAGACCCACCATCCCTACATACAATAAGTAGAAGCATCTGTGCGTTCCAACTGACCGTACGGCGCACTTTTAACTTTCCTTGGCCATTTGGTAGCGCATGTTTTTCTTTTGCTGTTTGTTGACGGCACAAAATACAACTTTGTGCCGCAAAAGTTTGTTTATAAATCAACTTTTTTTTCTTCTTCCCCAACGACTGAAGTTTTCTTAAAGAGGAGATGGTGGTGGGGGGAAGAGGCAGTATACATAGTTTGGTTGCCTTGTCAGCAACGTCTTTTAGAATGCACTTCATGCATATTTACATTCATTTTGTTGGTGCAAATTATTGAGAAAACAGATTGCGCTTCGCTGACTAAGAAGAGGGGAGTTGAGTTGAGTTGAGTTGATGAAGAGATCTCGTTTGGAAATTTTCGCGCATTTGTTTTTGGTCTTGAGCTGCCCATTTGTTATCCCCGCATTGTATGCAACAGTTTTTTGTGTGATTAAAACTTTCTGTTTAAGAAGATTATTTCTGTTGTAAAGCAGATTATTCTCTTAAAATGCTTTTTAATCATCTTGCTACAATTTGTACAGCATTAAAATATAATTTTTTAATGAAAAATGTAAGCCATTTAATGCTTTACTGTTTAAATAAGCCATTAGCCTTCTGTTTGACTGATGGATGGATGGCGCTACCTAAAGTGTGGAAGGATGGGGGGGGATTAGGGAGAGTTCTCTCTGATTAAGAACCGCAAGTCTAACCCTTTTCTCATTAAATATAAATACAAAATGTTCTTGGTAAACACATAAAAACGTGTTAAAAACAGCAGCTGATGGCTTTGGCAGTTGAAGAAACTGACTCAACGAGGGTAAATATTAGAGATGAGAACGTGACAATCAAAGCGATTTGGAAACTGTTTTAGATATTGATAGATGATTTAGATGTATTAGTTGGGTGGTTTTGTAAAATTAGACTCTGATTCTCAGAATTTATCTACCTTATAAATACAATATCCTCCACTCAGTATAAACATCTGGCAGATTTATAGCTCGTTTGGGATAGAATTTATACCGTTTTGTACTTAATATTTTTGTTCTTGGATGTACTTAAATTAGGCAAGAAAATAGTTCCAGCACCGAAAGATGAATGTTAATGTTACTAAAATGAGAACAAACGTTCTCGAATCTAGATCTTTTCCTGTTAATTCAAGTAGAAAATATCTTCGATTGAAAACAATAAAGACTTACAATGCACACTGGAGCAGAATTAAAAACTCAAAACACAGCTCACCCTAAAAAGCCCCAAATTCGACCTGAAAATTTGTAATTCTCCCATAAAATGCTTAAATGCGTAAAATGCTCACCCTAAACTTTAGAAAAATATTTTCTAAAAAATTGGTTTTTAGGATAATTTAACTAAATTTCAGATTAAAAATTCTTAAATAAAGAAATTTTTTCTAAATTTTAGAGCGATTTAGGTCGTATTTCGATGTCGAATCGGGTAAAATCTAAAAAAAATCAAATGGGGTATCGCTTTATAGGTTTTCGGGTGCTCTGATTCCATTTTTGGCATTATTTTTCCGATCGTGGGGAAGGGAGCTGGATTATGGGGGAGGAGGGATAGGTATTAGGGTACTCTAATTTCATTTTTGGCAATATTTTTCCTATGGTGGGTGGGGGCACACTTGTTTAAGGGAGTAAAGGGGTAAAGTCTGATAAAAAGATGGCTTCGTGGCACACCCGGTACGAGCGAAGCCGTTTACGAAGAGAGATCTGATTTGTCGTGACAGCATATAAATTGTGTGTGTATGTTACTCGATTGTCAGTATCCGAAGCTCAGCTCTCGATATTCAGAACTCTATACTCAGCTCTCAATACTCAGTACTCAAAACTAAGAGCTCGATACTCACTACTTGATACTCAGAACCCGGCACTAAGCACTCGATACTCAGTATTGTATACTTGGAATTCGAAACTCGGTACTCAGTACTCAACACTCAGAACTCGATGTTAAGTACTCGATGCTCAGTACTCCATACGCAGTACTCCATAGTCGGTACTCGAAACTCAGTATTCGATAATCAGTACACGCTACTCAGTACTTGATATTCAGTATTTGATACTCTGAACTCGATACTCAGTACTCGATACTGTATTCATAGCTGGATACTCAGAACTCAGAGCTCGATACTCAGTACTCCATTCGCAGTACTCCATACTCAGTACTCCATACTCAGTACTCGAAACTCAGTATTCAATACTCAGTACACGCTACTCAGTACTTGATACTCAGTATTTGATACTCTAAACTCGATACTCAGTACTCGATACTGTATTCATAGCTGGATACTCATAACTTAGTTCTCGTTACTCAGTACCCGATGATTATAAATCGATAATCGAGACTCAAAACTCGGAGCACATACACACACAGTCTACCTGCTGCTATGACAGATAACAAATAAGACTGACTTTGCAAAGACAAAGGCGTACCAAATATATCTAGTATTAGTCCCCCAGTCGAACGTCCGCCAAAGAGCTTCGCTCTAAAAAATCTCTAATTGGGTATTGTTTTATAAGTTTTTGGGTGCTCCGATTTCATTTCTGGCAATATTTTTCCGGGTGGCTGACCGTAGGGGTACTCATACATTTGAACAGTTTTTGGTACACGCTTGTTTTAAGTGAATCCTAACATTCTGGCCGAGTTTCGTCTAAAGTCTAACGTATTAACAAATGTCAATCTAAGCCAGAACATAGATGGACCTTAATTTTTCCGGTTCAAAAAAGATGAAAAAGTGTTTTGTTTGAGACCGTTTCTTCCATTAACCTTTTACTTGCAATCTTTTGTAAACTAATTTAACCGAATACTCAATTTCGTACCTCAAGTCACCAGCTCTTTTTGTTGAACACATGCATAAGTTGTTTACAGTTGTGAACAAAAGCAACATTTGCGGACCTTGAGCCAGCTAAAATCGCTTAGAAACACCAGAAACATAGCCTTCACATAGCACCTATTTGCTAAAAATAGTCAAAAATTAGCCTTCGTGGAGGTCTTGTAACAATTCTCGACTTTGGGTTCCTTGACTACGGAACATCAATAATGGAACCTTCAAAACAGTCCTACAACCACGATTTTTGGAATTTTAGCCTGTCAGTTTTTCATTCTGTCCCAGTGTGCAATGTAAGCTCGAAATATGGGAACTATTTTAAATCGAATCTGTATTTAAAATTCCCTTCTGATTTTAACACTTTGCTTATGGAGTAAGGGTAGATATCTGACCTTCAGTAATACCATCTTGGTGTTTTGTTAATTCATTTCTTTTGGATTTTTCCAGACTTATTTGATTTAATGCAGAGACCTAATATTAAGAATCAATTGGGAATAGCTTCAGAATTATGAAGATTATACTTAATAAAAACAAATTTAATGGCCTTTAACCAAGAGCATTATGTACTTATTCTTATATTGTTTGAATTTAGAATGTATTGGCGTTGACTTAAGAGTTTATTAGAGTCTAATGAAGAATATTTTGCACTTATTTTAAGAGTAAATCGGGTTGTACTTAAGACCATTACAACCTAAAGCTTAGTACTCAGACAAACTAAACCATTCACAAGCGGAATCGACAGCTAATTTCAAAGGGTAGCGTACGGTGCAGTGTGACTGTTCAACGCCAAAACCCCACTCTTCATCAAAATACCACCAAATGTGAAAAGGTCACACTACGCTGATTTGTTTGCATTTAATTTTCGTTAAGTGCTTGTTTTTTAAATATTCAGGGATATTTGGAGAATATACGGAATGCAAAAGTCATTCTCAATGCAAAATCTTTCCGTTGGTTTCAAATTAAGCCAATCGATGATTTTTGTTAAACTTTTACTTTTGGCACTCCGACGGGTCGGTGTCGGAAAAATTATACACTATTTTCTATTCTATTTCTTCTTCTGCTTATAAGCACCGGAATTGAATCAGCTGTTTCAGTCTGTCAAGTAAGCGCATGTGCCTGTCAAATTAGCTGCGCCATGAGATTTCAGACGCTCAGGAACGGAAATATTAGTTTGTCTGAGTATCGGAACTTTACAAAAGCTTTCCGACAGCCTTTTTTATATGGAGTTGACACCCGTTGGAATCGATTTAGTTTGTCTGAACTTAAAAGTATGACCGAAAAGTTTTCAAAATAGTTCGAAATTTACTTAATATCCCGTAGCAGTCTTAAATTAAGTAATTCGGGATTGAATAAATCGCAGTGGAAATACTAATTTTGTACTTGAATCAAGTATTTTTGTATTGAACACGGTTTGACTTGATTCAAGTACAAAGTTCTCAATTTTTTTTTTCTGAGTGTGTTTATTTAAGGCCCCAATTTGAATCTCAAAATATTGCGCAGACTTTTATCCCTATGCAAAATTGCATTCCAGCTGGCAACGTAAGCAAAACAAAGCCAAACCAAACAATTCCCTACTATCCACTGTCACGCTTCCATCTCTAGTCCGCTTAGCCAATTTTCACTTGCTCTGACATCGCTGACTGATTTCTTGTTCGCTTATTTAAGATGCCCCCCAGCAAATGTATCTTCTGACTGTTTGGTTGTGACCTCTGGGCCGTTTATATTGCTTCCTAGTTTCTGTTGAACAAAACAAAAAAAAAACCGGCCGACTGACGTATCATGATTAATTAATTTGTTGGGTTTGAATGTAAAATTTGACTTGACTGACACTAGAATATTTCTGTGTACATTTTGTTCCGCGGATTTTTAATATAAAACAACACTTTGTTGGATTTACATTTCTCATTTGCTTGTCGAACTGAGTTTTACTTATTTATTTGGTAATTTCTGTAATAGCTTTTACGCTACTGATTGCTGTACAACAAAAAAAAATGCTCATCTGTTAAATTGTAGGCACAATTGTTGCTGACAGAAAATTAATTGCATTTAATCAGTAGTGGGCTGTAGGAGGGCGATAAGTGGGTGGGGGACAGGGCTTGAAAAATCATTAATGGGTTTTTGATTAATAGTCTGGGACGGTTTTTTTTTGTAGTATGTATACACAAATTTGCATTTTATAATATTAATTGATAAAACAAAATGTTGGAGGCCTAAAAATAAGGCTACAATAAAAGGCAAATACATTAATGGTAATCAATATAAGAGCATTCAATGAACATTCTATCAAAAGGGTACACATTTTCCAAATTTTTTTTTACTCTTGTTTCGCTTCTCTTCCTTTACAATCATTAAGCACTGAAATTATTTTAATTAATTTGATTAAGCATTTCAATGAATATTTGTTTGTTTTTGTTCCTGTTTTTTTTTGCGTTTCCTTTTTTCCTTTTTTCGAGCTTGTTTATTTATTAAATAGCATACGTTGTCATTATTAACAATTACACATATTTATGTACAATCAGGTGTGGGTGTATGTGTGTATAACAACAACAAACAGCAAAGTGTACATGACGGCTGCAATCGGCTAGACAACAATTAAATGTCGCTGAGGCATTTTAATTGCTCTGGCAAATGGGATTATTAAATATTGATAACAATCGTACATAAAAACATTTACGTATTTATAGATAAATATGTTTAAATTGTGTATATAAAGTTATACCTATAAAATATACAATTTTAAACTAATTATACAATTTTTTTACACGTGATTTTACATCAAGCATATCAGGACTGCATCTAAATAGAATTTGTACTACGAGGGCCATCTTTTCTGTTGCGAACCTCAACTTCTTTAAGCGTGATCAGGTAGAATGGGTCACTTTCTTTAAAGCTCTATCAATATTTTAGTATTATTTACTACTCAGAACATTTTGTTGTACGGTCACTCTGTCTTTTTCCTTCCATTTCGAAAGTGGTATCTCTTAAAAGAGGGTTTTGAAGGCTTTAACAGTCATTTGTGACTTCGATAAACAAAGACATCGCTATGTATTTTTATTGTATGGGATCAAAAATGCATCCTTCGGTAATAGAAGCTGGTCACACTAAAAGTTGTGCTCATAAAATAATGACTATTTATTATTTATTGTTGGGGAAATAGTGCACCGCGACCAATCCTGGTCTATTGTGCCCCCCACTGAGCTTACAATTCTACTAGCAGCCCAATTTCCTGTACAAACTTCAGGATTTTCGTGGGTTGTAGTTTACTGATATTGGTTGAGTGTAAAATGTGTTTCCCAAATCTGCTAAGCATCGCAGTGTGCTATTATATGCTCTGAGGACTCCTTCTCTTCACAATATCTGCATAGTTGGGTGTTTGTTATTCACAACTTGTACATGTGGCTCCGCAGTCTGCAGAGGCCCATGTAGAGCCCTGTCAGAATCCTAAGGGCATTCTTTTCTTGTTGGATTAACCTTTGGAAGTTTTTGAGGTTATGGTTCACTATTAATGCTTTAGCTTGTCTCATCCCCCTGGTGTTTACCCAGGAGGCTGTTCTCTTACTTTCTAAGGAGACTTTTTATGGTGTGTTGACCTATGCCGCAGGTGGGTCCCGGACCTACCATTGCAGTAGCTGCACCCTTGCGTGCCAATTCGTCGGCCAATTCGTTTCCGGGAATGTTATTATGTCCCGGTATCCATCGTAGGGTCAGGTTGTTCCTTCTGCCTAGTTGGTCCAATTTGTTCTTTGTGTGTAAGGCTAGCTTAAAGCTCAGGGCTGTAAAAGAATGATACATTATTATTTTTAATTCACAATGAATTAACAAACGTTTGAATTAATTCAATTTTTCCAAAATCAGAATTGAATTGATTGGATGTGAATTACACTTAAAAAAAAAACGAATTAAATTGATTTTGTTTCAATTGAAGTGAATTAGAAACTAGTATTGTGTTAAATATAAATAAAATAAAGTTTGCTTCCTTCTGTCTGTTACATGCATGTGCCCGAAATTAGTAAACACTTTTTACTCTGCGAGAAAAGGGTATAAAATCTTCTCATAATAAAAAGAAAACATGCTTTTTAGGTTCAGTCAATTCTGTTTTAAATCAAGTGAATGAACATACAAATTTTCTAGTTCATTTGAATTTGTACAATATCAATTCAATTCTTTTTTTTTGTAAGTGAATTAAATCAAAATCAAAATCAAATCAATTCTGATTTTGGAAAAATTCAATTCAAAATATGTCAATTCGATGCCTGAATGATTCTCAGGAATGATTCAAAATTGAATCATTCGTTTACAGCCCTGTTAAAGGTGAACTTGTTGCTGCTAAGTGCATTGAGCGCTGCTTGGCTATCCTAAAGGATAGCTATTACAATAATGTTATATTATTATTATTATTTTAAAGAATTGGTACACAATTGCAAATTGGTACCAATTTGGTAATAGATCATTAATATATATATTAGGTTGGTGCTTACATTTAAGTTTTGTAGGTTTTTGTTTTCTTAAAAATTATTGATTACAAAAAATATGTACATTGGTATGGGGCTTATTTGTAAGTAGATTTAGTGATTTCTTTTTTTTGAGTTGTGGTATGAGAATAGTTCTTGTGGGGATTGACCTAGGTGTAGGGTTCTTTGGGCTTGGAATTTGGGTCATTCTAAAATTATATGAAACATAGATAAGGCAGTGTTGGAGAGTTGGCAGTTGGGTGCTGCACTCTTCTCTATAATGTGCTTATGGGTAGCTAGGGTATGACATAGGCGTATTCTTACAATAATTATTTAATCAATTGTATACCTTGGAAATGTGGTTATTCCACTATGGACCCACTATCGATCAAAATTTAAATTAAGACCTTAATGTTTTTTTTTGTATCTTTTTAGTATTTATTGAATCTTCTCTTAATGAGACTAACAATAAATTTTAGAGCGAAGAACTTTTACGGACGCTCGACTGGGGGACTAAAACTAAATAAATTTCGTCTTTGCGACTGATTTATTTGGGTATGCCTTTGTTTTTGCATTTTGTATTTGCAAAATCAGCTTTTATCATTTGCCGTAACCACAGGTGGTTGTGTGTGGGGTGGAAGTATGTGAGGGGGAAGTGGGGTAACAGTGGGGGAAGTGGGAGGGAGTGAAGTGGAAGTCGGGGTGGGAAGAGTGGCTGCCATGAGGTCAAGTTGTGTGGAGTGGGATGGTGTGAGGGGGAAGTCGGGGTGGGAAGAATGGCTGCCATGAGGTCAAGTTGTGAATTCAGTGCGATAGACAGTGACTAAACAGTGACGTAATAGTGACTTGACAGTGACTTAACAGTGACAGTACAGTACAGTAACTTAAAACTGAGTTAACAGTTAAATTTACAATCAGACCTAAAGGGCTTTTTTCGTACCGGGCGTCCCATGACACCCACTTTTTTATTTCAAATCTTAATCTAGAATCTATCAGAAAACCATCCCGTATTGGAGGTAGTTTATGTTCTGCGGACTTTTAATTTAGTCGGTGGGTTGGTAGCTTGCAGGGTATGAGGTTGTGCAAGTTCATTAGGGTAGGCAAAAAGTTTCTTAAAATATTTGCGTTTGAGTTGCTGTACTTCAGTTTCATCAGGTCAGAATCATCAGGTCATTATGGATACACCCGTTGCGAATGTACCATGGGGCTCTAGTGACTGATTTAAGAATTCTTGATTGTGATCTTTAAAGGATGTGCACACTTCTCCATAGCTGCGAGCCATAAGTCCAGACCGGCTTTATGATGCTTTTGTACAGTAAGATTTTATATTTCAGTTTTAGTGGGAAACGGGAGTTAATTAGCTATTGAAATGTGTTGACCTTTAGGTTTATTTGAATTTTTTTCGAATCTATGTGTTTGCGCAAAGTGAGCCAGAAGGCTAGGTGTAAAACAAGGTATACAACATCGTTTGATTGTGGTATCAAGATCGCGTTTAGGGATATCTGGGGACAGGCGCTTCTGTTGAGTGCAGAGGTCGCAAAAATCGGTCCTCCGTTTGCCTTTGTCAGAAAATAACACACCTTTAACATCGGTCACTGCTTCTTTTTAGTTGTCAGAGGGGAGAAAAACATATTTTTGTTTTTTTCCTCTCAGTTCTCCCTGCAACCTTTTGACAAAATTCTCGCATTCAAATGGCCTTCTTCGTATGTAAGCATCGGTGTGTAATGCTCGGCTAACAATATGAATGTATGCGATGAACTATATGCGCTCTCTCGTTCTCTCTCGCATTGACTCTCTCTCTCTCTCTCTGCTTGTGTTAAACTCTTGAGTCTGCAACCAAGATATACTTAACTAGGTAGCCGCACTCGCTCTCTCACAGCTTCTTATAAAAATACAAAAGAGAGCGAAAGAGCGAACTAAGAAGCAAGCAAAGAGAGCGAGAGAGTGAGTTCGGCTACCTAGTTTAGTATATCTTGTCTGCAACCTTTTAAAATAACATTTTGACAGTTTGGTCTTCGAGAAGCGCGCAATTTAAGGCCAATTGACTGAGTTATGCCTGTTATTCGGTTGCTTTCAGACCGATCAGTGCTTTGTGCTCAGCCTCAGCCACTTAACAGAGAGCGCGATAACAGAACATATTCGGTTGAGGGAAGACCGAGACCGTTTTTTCTTTTGTTTTTCGCTCAGTGACGTGAGCAGAGCGAACTGAAAATAGGGTTGAGAGTTATTTACGAGATATGGTTGAGTGTGAACATTAATCTTTATGCGCCAGTTGGCCAGCCACTTCTTCATGTGAGCTAAATGGCTTGCCAAAAGTCTTGATGCGATAATTGAACATCGTGATCTGCTTAGAATTGCTGGATTATGTGCAAAAGTGAATCTGTTGGGATGACGGCTGTGTAAAATACATACAGAAAAGGACCAAGAATGCTACCCAATGGTGAACTCTACCGTTGTATGCTCATTTTGACGATCGGAAAATACTCTGTTGCTGACTTGGACCCTAATGTAGACTAAAGACTTAAATTTCTAAAATATTTTTGTAGAATTTTAAGATTAAATTTGAATACTCTTGCAGATGCTCGTTTCAACTAATCTTTCCTTTTAGAATACATAGATGTGATTAAATTTTGCCTAAATTTCGAATTATTAAAAGTCGGGTTGTTTACTTTCAAATTTGACAGCTCTACCATCAAAAACTAAATCCAATTGTCCCACTAAGACACATTTTCCTACCTATTGTGCCTGATCTCGCATTATATGTTCAACCAATTCTTTCAATGCTGTCTGCTCACTAAAAAGACAAGGAAAAACGAAACAGACTCGCTCAATCTCTCAACAGTTTCATGTTTCTCGATGAGAGAAACACACGAAGCTATCTTACGATACCAGCTTGAAGGGGATACTTTCTTTTGGCTCTCAGTAGCTGAGCAAAACGAGCGAAGTAACAGCGCACAGTGCCTTTTTAGTGGTTGTTGGGCTAAGTCAAGCAAATGCTTCGAAATACGCTTTAAAATTTAGCCATACCATGACAAAATCAAAAACATGTTTCACATCAAAAAGTTAATAACCTTGTTTTTGAATCAATATCCTAAAAAGGACGTCATCTAATTGGGACTTTTAACCATCTAACATAGCAGCTTCACCTCTCACGAACTGGTGTACGTGCCTTTGCTGCGCATCAAACAAATTTCAACAAGCTGGTTCACTTGCAATTACATTAATTTTTGCGCAAGTGCATCTAGGCACTCAACGCTAAAACTTCATTTTCAACAAATTTCCGCATCAATGTGCAAAGAGTTTTGCGGCAGTAACGAAGCAAGCAGAAGCAGTACCTTCCAGCCATTGCAGGAAAGTCAACCGCGACGCGCGTCGCAGGCCAAGTTCATAAAGGTGTGTGTGCGCGCGCGCGTGTGTGTGTGTGTGTGTGTGTGTGTGGCAGACCAGGAGGTGCTAATGAGCTGCAGTTTACCAGGCAGCCGGCTGCCATTTTGTGCTTGTAGCCAACTTGTTGTTAGAGCTGACAGCACTTAAAAGCTTTGTGCCACACACAAGTTTCACCTCTATGTGATATTTTTGACATACTCGTTATTGTTATGGCACATATATATATATAGTATATATCGTAGGCATTATTTTCCATTTTGTTTTTAATTAAAATTTCACATGTCAACAAAATTTTTCTTTAAAGGTGGGTGCGTTTGTCGTCATTGTATAGTATGACTTTTTCATTTCCTCAAGCGCACCCACACACCCACCTCCGTTGGTTTCAGAATTTTTGGCACCAGTGTCGTGTCGTGTCGTGTCTACGTCGACGTTCGTTGTCAACTGCATTTTGCGATAACCCGAAGAGAAGGGAGTTGTTTTTTTTTTGTTTTTGCTTCCATCTTTTTGGTGGTCATGCCAATCTATCAAGTTTATCCATTGATGATGCCTTTGCTAACTGAGAAACTATGGCACTCCAACTCCTCCCGCTGTTTCATATCTTTAAGCTGTGCTTTTGTTTCGCTGACATGATGCGCGTCAATTAAAATGAGGAAAATGAAAAAGTTTTCCATTCTTTGCTTATGATTCTGACATTTCCGTTCGGCACGTCCCACTACCTCGCCCCCATCAATCTCAGCTCCATCATTTATTTTTGTGTGCTAAAATTTTTTTATCGACTTTTATGCGCATACTGATGTGGCTGCGTTTGATGTCTGCGAAATAAAAAGAACAGCTTTAACTATGCTCGTTTTGTGGGCAGCAAAATCTAGCGGAAGGGCGCAGCCATAACTAAAAATCGCTTGACTTTACATTTCCTAAAAGTTAAAAGCTGAAGGTAGACCAATTTTTGATTAAGGCTTGTGCTTAAAGGTGTATGTGCTTGCGTTTGAACTCAAATGAGGAGGGCACTCAAAAATTGCGCAACTATCTGCATGCGTTTGAACACAAGTGCAAAAGGGCACTCAAAAATAGATTAAGATAACGCACTCCTAAATGGGAGGGTCACATTTGTTTGGAATTAAGTCGACCCAGTCAATGTAAATTTGTTTGATACATTGTATGGGTCAAATAAAAAAATGTATGTCAGTGTATTGAAGCCAATATTAATAGAAATGTTCAGAATAAATGCTTTCAAAATGGGAAAATCAAAAGAAAATAGGAAAATATAATATTTATACCCTTGAAAAGTGTATTATCAGGGATAGCACAGAACTCACTAGCGATTTTGCTTCTAGTGATTTCATTTTTTTAGCTTGTACACATACCTTTTCGAACTTGACTGCGTAGGGTAGACACACCGCAAAAGCAAATAAGAGTAAGCCTTTTTACGCATTTTCATTAATATTTTTAAATGTAAAGTAATTTGTTAATTCTTTTTTAAACCAAATAAACTTAATTTTCTTCAACGGAGTTGAACGAGTTCTAATTCAATCAACAAAAGTTGTAATTCGCCGACCGCCAAATTAAAAATGAAACCTTGCAACTCTAGCTGCTATATGGTAAATGAAAAGGTATACAAAACGATATAAGTAGGCGAAAATTCTGTGGGTAATGCTCCTGCTGCTTGAAAAGTACCTTGGGCCCAGCTTTATTTAATTGAAGCAATCAGAGCAAAGGTTGGCCAAATTCATAGTCAGTTTGTTCCAGGCTGCAGCCACCTGACGCCCTTTGTCAAGTTGTGGGCTCCTTCATAAGAGCCAAGAAAATTTCGCTCTGGACATCTGGTCGATGCTTTTCCTATAATAATTTATCAAAATTATAAGCAATTCGAAAGAATTATAAAATGAACTAACATTTGAGCGGATTCTCGTCATTATTTTGGTTTTAGCGTGGCCACTTTTTGGAACTCAAACTGGCAGAAATCGATTTACAAATAGCAAAACATCGACGCAAAAGTTATTGCTAATCAATCTAATTTTTTTATATTTATTTCAGCACAAAAATCGCTATTTTATTCAACTTAAAACTTAATTCGATTATTTTCGAAATTCAATAGTTAAAAGGTGGCACCACTGAAGTACTAGCGACTTAATGAGTTGCAGAGAATGACAAATTTAACTAGCGATTTATAAAAATGCTAAATGTTTCATGTGTTTGATGTAGATTATTCACAAATTAAACACCCTTTATGAATGAATAAGTATTATGTTAATCAAAATGCATTTTGGGGGCTTATTTAAGCAAATCGCCGGCTCAAGGTTGCTCGAAAACAGGCTCTGTGGTAGGGCGCAATCAAAAATCGGCGCGAATTTAAAGCGAAAGTGATTTCTGTGGCACCCTTGTATAATTGGAGTTTGCAACGCATAGAAGGAATCATCACCGACCACATAAAGTATATATATTCTTGATCAGTAATACGAGCTGAGTCGATTGAGGTTTGTCCGTCCGTCAGTCCGTCTGTCTGTTTCTTCTTAGTCCCTCAGTTTTGAAGATATCGAGCTGAAAATTTGCACAGAGTCTTCTTTTTACTGCACGCAGCTACTATGTCGGAACCGACCGGATCGGATGAATACTTCTTGTAGCTGCCATAGAAATTTTATGATGGAAAATGGGTTTTAGTGAGAAAAAACTTTTTGTTTTCAATATTAGCACTTTTGAACTCGGTCATTGTTAATATTATATGTTTTAAAGCTGATCTGCGAAGTTTGGTCGAAATCGCTGTCCGTTGAAGCGAACTTTTTCAAGTGTCTTAAAACTTCGGCACGACGAAGTTAGCTTTGCTTTCTCGTTTGAAATAGTTCAGCCGTTTGGGATTACGATTGCAAAAGCGTGTGCGTTGGAGTTTAAATTCGGAGTTTTCCTGCTGGCAAGAAGCTCGACCGGAAGCACGGAATTTGTTTCATCCTGCCTGAGGTTCACTTCTATATATAATAGAATAAAGTCTTGGAGTTGCGTTTCAACCGAGTGCCTTGACCAAAAAATCGGAAGAGCATGTGTAAACGAGGGCTTTTTCGACTTTATTTACACACTATTTACACGGGTTTTCTATTTACACACGAGTTTCAACAATGAGAAAAAATTCAATCTAAAATCTAGATTGAAAATCTCGTTTTCAAGAACCTTGCAATCTTATATGAAAAACCTTGAAATGAGCTTTGAAATCTTTAAAACAAGATTTATCATCTCGCAACTTATCAACCATCCTACAGTTTTCTGTAAAGCTTCAGTTGAAAATTTTTTATTAAAAAAAAATAAAAATTCGGTTGCAATGCAACCCACCCCTCCTCCTGGGACTCGAACCACGACCTCTTCGTTCAATAACACATTGGCACGGCCGATTAGTGGATTTTGCCGTAGGGGGTTTAATTGTTAAGCGCAGCCAGTTGCAGTATAAGAACTCATGCTGCGAAAATCTCTGCTCTTATACTGCAACTGGTAGGGCCTAACAGTTGACGCTCGATATTAAAGTGGTGGGGTCAGTGTTTCAGTGCGCAGAAGGTACTGAGCTCGAGTCCCCCCAGTATAGGCGGATTAATAATTTACAATTTTTATAAGTTTTTCAGAAAGAAGAAAATGTTAATAGCTAAAACAAATAACTAAACCAACCAAATCACACCACCACCCTTTCCCACCCATCATCTTAAAATAAAAAATGCTTAAATTATTTTTGTCTTTTTTTTCATATTAAAAAATTAGATTGTTTCATCTTAAAGTCGATTATAAATGATCTTAATTCAATATTGTTGGACTAAGATTTAAATTGAGAATATAATCTTGGGTTAAGATCATCTCGTCTCTGTCGAATTCAAACACCATTTCGACTCGTTTCAAGATTATAATCTTGGTTTCAGATAGATTTTTTTCTCAGTGTATTTACAATGTCTCTTTACGGTTTTGTCTCAATACGGATTTGATTGTCCGTCTGTCTACTACTCCATATTTACAGCGTCTGTCTACTACTGCTTTCTACTCTTAGTCTCGTCATTTTCCATTCTCTATACAGTGTGACCATTGATGATACATTTGTACATATGTACGGCAGACATCGAATTTTATGCACTTTTTTAAATAAAAGTTGATTGAGGTGAAAATCTGGAATTATACCAATTTAATAACCCTCTTTACATTGAAAACTGCATATTTGATATATGCTTATTATGCAAAAAATTATGCAAAACATGTAATTGTATAAAAAATGTATAAAAATGGCGAAATTTGCAAAAATTCTCATTCTTGAGCTTAGATTTTTATAAAGAATAGATAGATGGCAAATATAGACGGTTAAATGGAAGTTGTAGACAGAGCAAATGAAAGGGTACCTTGAAAGTTCAAAAATATTGGAAAATTTCTAAATTATTCAAATATTTCAAACTTTTATGAAGATTTTATAGACGGCCAAAGAACACGGGTAAATAAAGGAGATGTAGAACAAATGGTCAAAAAAATCGCGAAATTTCAAAAATTCTCATTTTATCTTAGATTATCATAAAGAAGGGTTAGCCGGCGGATAAATAGGAGGAGTAGATCAAATGGTCAAGAAAATTGCAAAATTTTGAAAATTTTCAAAGGACCTAAGATAACTATAAAGGTTGGATAGATGGCAATTGAAGACGCGTATAAAAGAGGCTTAGACCAAAAACCGCGAAATTTGTCAAATTTTCATTTGAGTATTTACGAAAGCGCAGGCGTAGATTGAACGCGTCAAAATTTGACCTAATATTATTATGAAGATTTTATGGATGGTATGGTGTAGACAGGTAAATAGGAGGTGTAGATCGAACGGTTAAAAGAATCACGAAATTGGCCAAATTTTTATTTGACCAAAGATTATTATGAAGACTTAAAAGACGGCAAACTTTTGCATGAGTTGGATTATAATGTAGACGGATAAATTGACGGCTCAAGCAAAATTACATGATTAGTTCAGATTATCATGAAGATTTAATAGTTGGCAATTAAAAACGGACAAATAGGTGTAAGTCAATCGGTATAAAGAAATGAATTTAGATTGACACGAAGACGGGTATATCGACGGGTAAATAGGAGGTGAAGATCATACGGACTAAAAACATGAACTTAAAAATTTGAAAATTTTTTAATGAGTTTCGATTATCATGAAGATTTGATAGATGGCAATTGTCTATTAAGCCTTAATTCTTTGTATTGTGGGTAAAATTTTAAAGGGGGCGCAGCAACGTTCGCCGGGTGCCTGCTATGTATGTAAATATGTATTGCAAAACAGTTTGATGTTAAATCTCTTAGCCATTTTTGAATTAAATGTGTGTTTTTATTACTCGTTTTCGGCATTTTAATTGATTACAAGTTGAATTGATGACGTTGATTTACAAGTTCAAACAGATTTGCAACAAAATCAGAAAATGGTGAGCACAGAATCATTATGTAATTTCATAAAAAAGGGTTTGTTTTTAGCGGACTTAGATCATTGATCAATAAAATCAAGATCAGTCAGAACTTAAATCGGACATGCGGTTCAAAATATGCAAACTCCGATGTCTAGTAATGACCATGCAGTAGTGTCTTTTAATTGGAAGCTGACGTTTATATATCCCTTTTCACTTGCTGTTTGCGGTTCCGTTTAGTATTGTTAATACAGCTCCGTTTCATAGTTGCTTTTGTACGCTTCGGTTCAGAACTGAATTGCATTCTTGGTGTTTAAATTAACACCTAATAACTTTAGCAAAACGTTTTTTCTCAGTCAGCTCCGTTTACATACAAAATCAATTCATATTTTTCCACTTTGCACTTCCTAACACTTTTAGAACCACAAAGTTTTTACAACTTATAAAGAGCATACCATACAGGCTAGTAATTCTTGTGCTTTACATAGTTTTGCAACAACAAATATAAATGTACAACTTCTAAAACAAGCCACAAACTTATACTTATTCTTCGTTCAGTCAAAGAACTCTGCGAACTGTGTGTTTCTGTGTGTTTGTGTGTGTGTGTTAACTCGTATATTGCAACAGCTTTGAAAGTCGGTAAGCTGGTGAAATGGCAACAAAACTGACGTCTGTCGACAACATACAACTGCGGCTGACGAGGCGCTGACGAAGTTGCAGTTACATGGCCGCCATCTCCACACTATTTTACAGGAGTTTGTCTGGTAACGTGTGTGTGGTTAGAAATTAGATTTACTACACTCTCGACCCTTGCCACCATCTCCCACTAAAAGTAGTAAAAAGTTTGAAACTTTTCTGCAAAAAGTAAAAAATAAAATAAAAAGGAAAACAACTGCTTCCTAGCTCTTTACAACTCGTACGCCCAGTTGTACGATTAAATTTACTCATGGGACTGTTGACTTTTTGGGCATTTTGTTTGTTGTTTTAAGGCCAAATTGGTTGAGCAAACAAGAAAATGTGGATATCAATAAAAAGAAACAAAGTGAAAAGCTGGTTTAAGAACGACTGAAAAGTACCCTGTGCCTGTCAGGTACTAAAAAGTACATTAATATAAAAGAATATGTCGTGTTGATTCTAAAATTGTTACTAAAATGTTGCCTAGTTTGAAAATGTGCTAAAAGTGCTGCCTAATTTGAAATAATTTAGATAACACAACATCACAAAATTAAACTTTTGTGAGTATATTGAAAAGTTGTTGGTGATTCTAGATGAAATCATGTGCTGAATACGAATCAGTTTTTGAAAACGGTCCATCACGTCTAGATTGAAGGTCTTTAAAATGCCTATTTTGACCTTTTTAGCCGCGTTTTGTGGGAAATCCATTCTTTTGTTTTGACTCTCTTTCATATTATCGGAAAGAACTTCTCCTTAACTTTGAAATAAGCTATCCCAAACAATTCTAGGACTTTTTTAAGCGAAGATATATCGTCTTGAATACATGTGTATAAAATACATGTGTATTCTGCCCTAAAGTATGCTATGCAAAAGCACAACAGTAGGCTTGTATTTTGAATTGAGTTTAAATGAAAATGTTCAATAACACCCATTGCATACTTATGGGCAGTACAAAATAATGTCACATCAGCACATGTATTCAAAATGGTAAAACTTTGCTTAAGAAAATTGTAGACTTGTTTGGGACAATTGATTTTAAAGCTAAGAAACAGAACTATACGATATTATCAATGAGAATCAAAAATCAGCATTAAAAATACCAAAAAAGTAGACGTGATGTCTCTTTTCCGAATACAGATTCGTGTCCAGCACACGAATATCATCTATAATCAACACAAACCTTTCAATATACTGGACCTTGTTGCCTTGTGTAATCAACTCAAACTTAAATTATAGTCCTAAATGTTCTATTAAAATTAAACATAATAAAACTAAAAAAAATGTGGTTAAAATTATTTAAACTCTAATTAGTATTTTGTTAGATTCGCTTGAAAATGTATCACCATTTTTTGTTGGCTTTTTAGCCGTAAATCACTTCAGCTTACGTAAAGCTTCGCCGTATTTAATATGGAATCACATCATCTTTGTCCCATTTTTCCTAATAAGAATCTGCAGTGGCTGCAGATTACGTCTTATGACCTTTACCTGCTGAAGCTTTAAAGAAGAGCCAGCTTACGGCGCCGTAGACAATACAAATTAAGTAAATATTTCTGAAAAAACAACAATTTGTCGTTGCGTTCCATTTTGCAAGAAGTTAGCAGAGAAAGTGATAAGAGAAAATAACGAAGTTGTTACAATATTTTAAGCTTTTTGCTATGAGTGCGGCTATAGCTATGCGCACAACAACAACGAATGCGCGTGGTGTGATTATGCCGTGGGCACCCCTGCTTTAACGAGAACTGTTAGGCAGTTTCCTATGCGACCTCATGGGAAGCAGATTTTAAAGATCGATAGCTTGTGTTACGTTTAATCAATAAATTTATGCGATTAGACAGAAAATTTACAATTTTTGGTTTATTTTGATTTGTCAAAAGCTTTTTACGTAGAAATTTGTATCGAAATAACTAGAACGAATAAATTTAAGTATATTATTTCCAAAACGGTTTTGGATTACAGAAGCTATGCTAAAATATGTAACTCCATTAAAAAAAATGTTTGAAATTACAAGTTTTAAAATTCTTAAAAAAAAGTTTATCACATAAAATTCCTCAAATGGAAGTCGAAATGTACAAAAAACCATATTGTAGTAGTAGTTTTATTCATTCATTAAGATTCGTTTACATAAATTTATTTCAGATTATCTACTTCTGGGGCATGGTTTACGAAAAACCGTCAGCCCACCTCGTATGCTGCAGTACTTCACTGCGTTCTCATGTACTAAACCGGACTATCCCGTTCGTCATGAGATATCCGATCGTCCCCCCCATAATTTTAAATACAGTGTAGATTACAAATACTAATTTACATAACTGAATTCGATTATTACCAGTTTCCTAAAGCTAATTGCAGTCTCCAAGTAGTTCTTAATTTTAACCCAATTTTCATCACCCTGACCGCTTAGTGAATTTATAATTTCCTCCTCCAAAAGCATATGTTTTTTTTAAATATCGAACTCGGAATTCTATGAGCGCAGGGCACCGACCTAGGAAATGCATCATGTCTTCTACTTCGTTCATATTGCAAAGCGTGCACTTCCTTGTAGCAACACTTTGCCTTGCAGACACAACAGGCCACCTCTCGCTTTCATTATCCACATAATCTTATTTCTTGAAGATGCTTCATTGCAGTATGTAATTAATTTGGAGTAATCAAGTAGTCAATACTTGACTTCTTGCCTGAGTCACGTAGTCCTGGAGTCCTCTTTGTTTAAGTTTCGCATTCTAGCTCCCATGCTACCACAATGGACTTCGTCCAATTTACCCCTCAACTTATCCTTTAATTCCAAAAACAACATATTACAATACAAATAAACAAGGCTGCAAGCCCCCAATATTCTAAAGAATGTTTGGTCCAGAGGTAAACTGCCAACCTCAAATTGCCTTTCAAAATAATCATACTCAAGGTATTGGTTCGAAGCTTGGTTCATCTTTATTGATGAATTTCAGCTATTTAAGACTGTCGTCTGGAAGTAAGGTAAGGTTCTACGTAAAACTGTCAAAGTCGTTAAACAAAATATGCAGAATTCTAATAACCTTGCAAATTATATTGAAGGTGAAAATGTTGAGAAAATACTTTTCGATGTGATGAAGTTTTGTAAGCTCATAATAGTTATTAAAAATGTGAGCATTCTACACCAAACAAGAGCAGGTTTTATTTTAAAACCACGAAATTTTTGCTTGGGAGTAGTCCAAGAACAACAACCGAAAAACAACCATTTTTAGTCAGGCTCGAGACGAGCAGAGATCCATTCACTACCTGTATTTTGTAATGGCAACTGTCCGCTTATGCTCTCAAGCGCTTAATTTCAAAATCACAAGCTCTCTCAATAAATCAGCAATGGCAATCTTTCAAAAGCAGAAAACTTACATGGAGTAGAAACTCCAACAACAAGATCACTTGCTGCTGTGTCCTTACTTTTTTCTGTCTCTGCTGCTCCAAAGAAAAATGAAAACGACTACAGTGGCAAAGAAATAACAGGAAGAAATAATAATCTCCATCATCCATTTCCCACACTCTTCCAACACTCTTCCCACACTGTTCTCACACTGTTCCCACACTTTTTCCACATTCTTCCCATACTCTTCCCACACTGTTCCCGCACTTTTCCCACACTCTTCACACACTCTTTCCACACTTTTCCCCACATTCTTTCCACTCTGTTCCCACACTGTTCCCACTCTGTTCCCACACTGTTCCCACACTTTTCCCACTCTGTTTCCACACTTTTCCCACTCTGTTTCCACACTTTTCTCACACTTTTCCCACACTCTTCCCACATTCTTCCCACTCTGTTCCCACCCACTTCCCATCCATTCCCCACCCACCCTCTTGTGTTTGTGAGTGACACTTCTGAAAACAACAAAACAAGATATGAATGACATCAGCGTCACGTGACGCTGAAATCAAATTTTACTCCTACTAAAATCTTCCGTACCGATATTAAAGATGTTTCACATTAAAAACTTTCGGAGCAATGGGAGCAACGATGTGCCAACCGCTTATAAGAACCTCTTGGTGCTGGTAGGACTCTTATGTTCTTAAGGAAGGTGATATAAGGTCATTTAAGAAACGGATCTGTTGTTCAAAAATAGGAGCTCCCTTTTGCTAGGTTTTTGATTTACAAGGTTCGATTTTTGGGTTCGGTCCAAGAAACCCAATAAATCTGAACCGAAACAGCTTTAAATGGGTTTGACTCTGAACCAGTTTGTAGACTTGAAACTAAATACCAAACAACCGGGATTTGCTCAGTTATTGCAAACTAAATCCCTCACTAAATATATAATTGGAGTTTCCGGACTTTTTCTAATGTGGAGTAAGTTAACAGCGACTCCCCATTTCATGAATTGAAGACAATTTAATAGAACCCTTGAGAGCCTTTTAGGTTCTGGTTTGTACCTTGAACTATTATGTTAGTGGTTTTCCGAACTGGATCTAGTTTTTCAAGAATTCATTCGGTTCAATAAAATATATTATCTTCCGCCTGTTACATACATTTGCGCACCTCTATTATACCCTTTGTACAATAAAAGTATAGGGTAGAAAGAAATGACTTGTTTCATATCGGTGCAAAAGACTTAATCACTTGGAAATGTCGGCATGTGTGTGTGTGTGTGTGTGCGAGGGAGCTGAAAAGTGTTACAAGTTTATGGTCGGAAAAAGTTAGAAAAACGAAAAACTTTTATTATCGTCATTTGTGACACACAGCACAGCACCAAGTTCGAAGTGGTACAATTTGAGGGTGGTCAAAAAACTTTGATAGCCGCCTAATTTGGCCATTGAAAATCAAGTGAAGAATGCTCATCAGAGAGAGAGAGAGAGAGAGATAGAGTGGGATGACGATTTCTACTTTCTAATTAGCATAAAATTGTAATTTGTAGGTAATTTTCTTATCAAGAAAAGTTGAGGCCAACATACCACACATTTATCAGCATATCTGCTCCTTTGTTTTTTCCAAAAATTTTATGCATTATTATGTGAATTATTTTCGGTTGGCAGCAATTAACAAAGTGAGCACACACATTAATGACCAAGTAGGGACAGTCCCTAATGTCACTGCGAATAAAACAAAATACACAGAAAAGAAAAGACGACATCAACAAAAAGGACCCGCACCAAACATTAAGTAAATTAGACAAAATATACAAAAAAAAAAAACAAAAAGGAAAACCCTGCCAAGCACATTTACACATTATTTTATAACTTGGCCAAGATAGACAAATGACAGTCTCCGGCCAGGTAGGAGGGACAGGCAATTGCCCCAACTAGATATATACTTCATGATAAATAAAATACACCGCAGAAACATTTTAAAAGCCAACCGACAACACTTTCCACTTTGCTGCTAATTTAAAGTTAACACCAAAAAGTCGCAAGCCACTAGAAAATGGTGAAAAGACCGACAAAGTGGGAGGAGATAGCCGCAAAGAGAATGAGGGCTGGCCCAGCTGACGCCTCATGTCTGTGTGTCTGAGTGTGTGTGTGTGTGTGTGTATGGGCTTTCGCTGGGACTACTTTATGGCTTGTTGTTGTACTTTTTTTCCCGTTTGTTGGGCAAGGTAATTTTTCTTAATTACCACAAAATGTTTACCTTGTTGCTTGTGTTTTTGGCTTTGACTTTTTTTGTTTTGGATATTTTTTTTCTTTTTTTTTTTTGAGGGGAGGAAGCAGATAAGGGCTGCATCAGGGCAGGCAGATTGGACTCTTGTGTAAAGGTGTAAAATATTTTTCGACACTGAATATCCCAGCCGCAAAAAAAAACAAGGCAGCATAAAAGTTTTAAGCCTTAGCTTGAATGCTCTTACAAATTTGAAAACAAAAGACCTACGCTCAACATATTTGCATGCGGAATAAGCTTTTGTCACAACACTTCACATAAATATGACAGCTCAAATGCGCTTCTATTCAGATAAAGTACTGTGCCGAAAAAATTTAAAATAGGTCTCTTCAAATTTTTAAATTAAATTTGGCTTTTATTGAAATTAGCAGGATTTACAACAGTTCAGGAGTAATATCAGTGGTATTTCAGAACTACTGAAACTTAGTACTCAACTCAAAAAAATCCGCAAAAAAAAATATTCGGCCCTGTTCCGAATTCCGAGTCGGTTTTTGTATTTTTTTTTAATCACAAAATCTTACAATTAGAAACACATAAAATTTGTATAAATATTTCTTCATTTCTTATGGTTTAAGGTGTATAGAGAGTGTCCCAAAGTATTGAAGCTAGTTTAGAAAAGCAAAGCAAAACAGGGTTCTGTTCTAAAAGTCGGCATTTACCCTTTGAAGCAAAAGTCATAGACTCAAGATTCGAAGCCCTCTAAACCAGAAATCCCCAGCCATGGCCCCTAACGGCCGAACATACGCGTTAAACACACCTTATGCTTGCCGAAGTCAATGCATCACTGTGTGCTAAACACGAAACAGCCAACAGAGTTCGGTAAGTGCTCTGGGAAACAACCTAGTAAGAAAAGTGTTTGCGGTTTCAATCACTGTGAAAGGATTTATTACAAAAGTTCAGAAAGATTAGAACAATTATAGATCTTAGAATGTCTAAAAGTCAATCAAATTCAGAAATTCCTGAATTTCTTAAGTAAGATTTCCATTTTGTTAATCAAACTATTCTTGAGAGACCAACAGGAGAAGCAAAGCCCTAAAAAAATGAACTGGAAGATAATTTTTTTACTTAAGCGTATAAAAAGAATCATCCAAGTGTCTTGATGACCATTTTTGAAGACAAATATATCAACCCTTCAAGTTTTTGCCGGCTCAAGGTCACATTATGTTGGACATAACTTTAAACAGGAATACTCAAAACCTACAAAGGAGGCTGGTTGACCGTTCAGCTGTTGAATGAGCATCCCTACTCAATCTTCAGCGGTCTTTGCCTGCCTACTGCCAGCCGCTAGGGAGTTACAAAGCGACTTAACAGCAAAAACTGGCACTACGAGACAGCAAGTACCCAGCAAAAAATATGTGAGTTTTCTGGCCCTTTTTTATGAGCATTTACCGTCAAAATGTGCACAAACGTATGAAAACGGTTGCACTTAATGTGGAAGTTTTCTGAATCCAATCTGACTCTTTGCTGACACAAATATAAGTGCTTTCACCCTCCCAACGAAGCATATAAAAACCTCATAAATGACTCTTTTCAGACGCATGTTGGAGTGTAACTCCGAAAATGATTAGACATAAGTACTTTTTATGAGACCGGGCTTAGAGATCACTGAATGTGCTCCGAAAACCGTCAATTTCATGTGTTTACTCCAAAAACTATCTTAAGCTCGGCTCTTTGCAGACACATAATTTTGAGCGCTCCGAACTTGGCTTGCTGGGTAGGCCTAATGGTCTTACTATGTTAGTGAGAGATCTGTCAACTTTACACTGAAAGTGAATGAAGCAGAAATTTACTCGGTGACACCGTTGTTCAATGATTTTAGTGTGTGTTCCAATCAGACTGTGGTCATGTTGTAGACTCGTTACCGTCGTCGCAACAGAGACGTACAGCCATGCTCCCATTTTCGCTTTCGCAAAACTTTTACGATTTCAAACCGGTTTTTGT
Organism: Lordiphosa magnipectinata; assembly: GCA_037044535.1. Classification (NCBI taxonomy): domain Eukaryota; kingdom Metazoa; phylum Arthropoda; class Insecta; order Diptera; family Drosophilidae; genus Lordiphosa; species Lordiphosa magnipectinata. Next base: position 29,469 of record JBAMBO010003045.1, read on the forward strand.
ACCAAATTTGTACTCTAAATCGCAAAATTTTTACGAAAGCAAAAATGGGAGCATGGCAAATAGTGATTGCCGAGGATATACAGTCTGGTGCGACTTTATACTGCATTGTGATGATAGTCGAAGCCACGGAGGAGACGCCAGGATGACGGGGACAATAAGTTCAATAAGTTTAGAAAATCAAACAAATGCCTTTAAACCAAGAATTCTAACCCAAGACCCAAGAATTTTAAAGAAGTTTCGGTCCAGACTAATTTGAATCCGAATAATGAATTTGAATAATGGCAATTGAATTTGAACGGTTGCAAGTAGAATTCCAATTGAACAATGTTACAAGGAAGTTGACAATCATATCTATAATTACTTGATACGACTTGAAAAAAATCGGAGTTGCTTAAGCTGTTGAAACCGATTGCTCAATGTCAAGTGGAATCAATTCTTCGAAAAAAGAGACAACCTGATTTAGTAACCTCAGATATTCTTCGCAACTGCCACCTTAATTTTGTTCTGAATAGCAGCATCGCATTTTGTAAATATTTTAACTCCATAAAATAGCATAGGTATGTATATCATAGGTCTTGGCAATCATAACTCTTACGCTTTTTTGCTTAAACCCCTGCTTTAACGACAGCTGTTGAAGCAGAGCATAACCGCTTCCAACCTTCCAACCGCTTTACTCGTTTGATTTAGCCAAGAGAGAGTTATATTATTGGTGATGCCCACATTGTCATCCGAATTAACATATATTATTTGTGTACCGAGCAGAGTAAGCTGGTTCATCCGTGCTACAAATGCGACACAAGTTAACTCAACGCTCGTAGCCCGCTGAGCTCGTTCAAGATGTATACACAAAAGAAAAAATGCAAAAGCACTCGTGTATTTACGGATCCTTGTATACGCGAGCTCGTGTATTTGCAAGTACAAATAGCCGCGTTGACTCGGCCACAAGTCGACACTAGTTCTTGTTACCGAAATTAAAGATCTACTCTGGACTGTGGGCGATCACAGCTCGTACTCAAGTCGCAAAATTCTTAAAAGCAAGCAAAAACAACAACCTGTGAGAGCAAAAGAGATGATGATTTTGGCAGCATAAAGCCTGCATCTGTTTTGTTTTTGATTTTGAGTTCTTAGTGTTACTAGCGTGGCTGTCGTAAAGCCGTTCTTTTATTACTCGTTTAAAAACGGGCTTGTCCTTTCTGACTCAATGAGCTTGCGATCATTTCAAAACAAAGTGGCGAGCATAACTAAGCCGAGTAAATGCGCTAATGTACTCGAAAATTAAGTGATCGTTGCAGGTCTCCGGTACCGTCTATTAAAATTTGATTTGGATTTTGTGTGTTTTTTTGTGATTTTTGAATGGAGTTTTTTGTTTTGTCAGGAGTTTTGTTTAGGTCATCAATAAGCTTTAGCCCTAGACACAGATTGTGCGAATTTCGTAACCAGAAAGCATCTAAGGAATGCCATGCTTTCAGTATCAGCACTTCCAAAACAGAACTAATATTAATATTAATTGTATAAATTGTTCAACCAATCTTGGCAATGTCTTAGATTCGGTCATCCCCTACTGCCGGCTTCACAAAGTCTTTCGCCTATTTTCCTATACCTCTTTTAGTGGACTTTCATTATCCATAACATGTCCTATCCAGCTTAGCCGCTCATTAATTTTATGATTTATTCCGTTGTGAATTTCATCGCCTTTTTATTAAGGTCCATAAATTTCGGAAGCAACTTTATCTCGAACACGCCATATGCGGCCTCATAAGCTGCTTTTAATGTCCCATGTTTCTGAGCTGCATTATACAAAGGTACAGAGGTATCTTACCTCTATTTACCTTGCAGATTGTACGTCCAAGGTAGCAGTTTACTCCTCTCTTTTCCACAGACAATGTATGTCTCCGCGGTTCTCTTAAACCTTGTGTCTGGTCTCCCATGCAACTTGAATCTGTTCCAAAACATGTTCTATTATTTGATTTTCAATATTTAAAATGGGACGTAAAGTCTAATCTTTCTCCTTGAGAGCAAAATTTGAAACTTATCAAAACTTATGAAACTTATGTTTTTAAACGTAGAAAGCGTCCTGCATAAAATTTTATGGGATAAATTGACTCTATTGGTCTCCCAAATAAAATTAACTTTTAAGCTTCTTACTAATCCTACTGTTTGATTTTAAGCTTAAGCTAATTTTATCACCTATTCTCATCTCTCGAATATGCGTCTTTTTTTCATCAAATTAGTTCTTTCTACATCAGGCCAAGTTCTAGTCTGTCTAACTTCCTGTTATTAAGGGTACCAAAAATATTTTCAAAAAATGTAAATTTTCATCCAACATTGTTGCCATGGTTTTTTTTTTTGTGCTTTTAAGCAGCTTTTGTTGTTGGTTTGGGGCATGTTTTCACACGCAGCCAAAGAAGTAGCAGCAGCAAAATAGGAAAAGTGTTGCATACTTACCAGGGCGACAAGCACTGTCTCACACACTGAAATGCCTAAAGACAACAAGCAAGGTGAATGTTTGTAGTTCACTTTTAGCAAGGTAAGCCCCAAGGGGACGGGCTGCCAACTAACAGTCTTTACTAAATGGCACCTCAAATTGAAACTAATGTTTATATGCACACACACACACACCGACATAAGCACACAAAGCAATGCAAAACGAAATTATGCTCAACTTGAACTTGGCAAAAACCTTTTGTGTGGACTTGGGCCTTTTTCTAGTTCTGTTTCTTTTGGCTCTTTGGAACTAATCAGAGGAGAATGAAAAAAGAAAAAAAAAAACACAGAATATTACTCATACGCAGTGTGACAACTTTTGTAAAACTTTTTTTTTCTGTATGTTTTTTAGCCTGATAAGCAGTCTGGTAAGCCATAAAGGCGTTTTGGGCTATTTGGACACGGACACCAACCGAACAACAAAACTTTTTTTTTTTTTTGTGTAGTTTGTTGTCTGTTTTGTTTTGCGGCTTATGCAAGAAGTTAAGCAGTGCGGAAATGTTCTGCTGGTTATCATCAAAAAATTGTTAGTTATGAAAGCCAAAGCACACCTACACTCACAAAAAGAGAGAGAGTAAAGTTTAAGATTCGAGGTGTGGACGATAGATAAATAATTGAGAATTTGTTACATACTTTAATTTGCCATTTCACAGTAGTAGGGCAAAATATGTGGGGAATTTGTTTATAAATCAAAAAAAGAAAGGGTGTGTTGGAACGCCCGTTACGAGCGAGTCTGTTTACTATAATAAATCAGATTTTTTCAATCTTGAAATAGCAAAAATTATAATTAATTTTGCCCAAATTTTGAATTTCTATGATTTCTGAAATTAAAGAAATATATTTTTAACTGGGAACGATTGTGGTTGATTGAATAGTTGAATTTTTGATAGAAAAATCCTTTTATTTAAAGACTTAAGCAGATTTCTAATTATTTTTAGGAAGTGAAATGGTATTTTCCGTTTCAGGTAGGTTGATTGCATCCACCATGTGCCTGAAGTCCCGGTTTTGCTGCTTAATTCCTTGTTTAGAGACGCGAGCAGATTCGATATTTAAGTCAGGAACGGATGGATATGAATTAATCATTATAATTTATCACAACTTGAATTTATGACAGCCAAAAATTAGCTACTTACCCTCCTCTTCCCCCCTGTTAACCCACTGCTAACCCACTGTTAATCCATTGTTAATCCACTGTTAAGCGGAAAATGTAGCAGCAAACGGCAATCTGAAAACGGTATATAAGGCGACCAACGAAATAGCAGATAAAAAGACGATGTGCCCAATTAAGAACACAGATGGATAATACTCTACGACTGGAAAGGATCAATTGATCAGATGGAGATCCCACTTTTCAGCAGTCCTTAACTGTGAGGTATCCACAGCCGCATCTCAACTTTTTACCGAGCTGCCACAGATTTCCAGCCACCACAGGGTAAGGACTTCAGCACCCAAAAAACTCGAAATCCTAACCATCAAATCGCTGCCCGACAGCAAAGCAGCCGGGGCTGACGGCACACCGGCGGAGTTCTTCAAATGCTAGCCGGCAACCGTGTTGGATTTACTGTACCCGGTAATAAAACGGGCGTGGGAAACTGATGAGCTCCTCTCGGTAAAGTTTGAGGGCATTCTGGTAAAAATTCCCAAAATGGCGACCTGCGCGAATGCGACAACTGTCGTGGAATCTGTGTGCTGCTAACCATCTCGAAGTTCATAGCCAAAATAGTTCTGGATCGCCTGAGAGACACCATTATGGACACCATAGGCGAAGAGCAAGCCGGATTCAGAAAGGGCTCGTTCCGAACAATCTCAGGCTCTGGATTTGGACCTGGGCTAGCTGTGTAGAGTAGTCGCTGTGGATGGAGGGACGGAACTGGATGTGGATTCGCGCCTGCAAAAGGCTTAAGATGCGCTTGGGATGCTGCCAGCTATTTTGGTCATATGCTCGTGATATCCACACTAGCTCAAAATTTCAGGATTTTCAAGTCCAACATAATGCCAGTGCTCCTATACAGTTCTTCCACTTGGAAAATGGCAACTTCCATAGTGTCAAAACTTCAAACATTCGTAAACCGTTGCCTGCGACGCACATTCTGCATATTCTGGCCTGATAGAATACGCAATTTCGAGCTACTCCGACGAGCGAATATGGAGAGTGTCGACGATGAAATGGAGCTGGATAGGACACACATTGCGGAATAATGAGAACAACATCGCAAGGAAGGCAATGGAGTGGAACCCGTTGGACGGAGTGGGACGGACACCAGGCAGACCCAAAGAAACTTGGAGGAGGACTGTCGGTAGAGAGACGGAAAACATTGGGAAAAGTTGGGGAGAACTTAAAGCGACGGCCAACAACAGAGTTTGCTGAAGAGAAGTAGTTGATGCCCTATGTCTCACTTGGGTTTGGAACTGAAAGAAGAAGAACCCACTGTTAACCCACTGTTAACCCACTTATAACCCACTGTTAACCAACTGTTAACAAACTGTTAGCCAACTGTTAACCCACTGTTAACCCACTGTGAACCCCCAGTGTTAACTCACTGTCAAATCACTGTTAACCCACTCTGAACTCACTGTTAACTTACTGATATCTCGCTGATCTCCCGGTATATTAGAATAGTAGCCTTCAATTCCTTCTTCGTTTCGGTTTCCCTCTCTTTTAACGATTTAGTTCGGTATTCACGGAGCTGTCACAGGAATTTAGCAAATAGCTAGAAGTCACCTGGTGCTAAGTCAGGCGAATACGGTGGTTGCGAAACCAATTACTGTTTCTGATTTTCCATGAAATTGAGCGTTTTTGGCACCAATCGAGATTTCACTTTTCTAAGTTCCAAAAGGTCACTCCGAAACAGTTTTCACTGATCCTTTCGATATTCCAACAAGTTTAGTAAGGTCTCAGACTGTCAATCGATGATTTTGGAGCACCAATTCTATGATTTCGTTAACGTGTTGATGTTAATGTTCGTCATGGCATTCTCATCCCTCTTTGAGCATTTTGTACCAATCATAAACTCTTGTTTTCGATAGAGCTTGCTCACCCAAGGCCTTTTGAAACATTTTAAACACAAAATTTAATGTAACTTGCGTTGTTGAATAGTTACAGACATTATAAAAAACGCTAAATTCACTTCTAGCGTATCTCTAACACTAATGAATATTTTGACGTGTAATTTTGCACAGATGTCGCTATCGGAATACCAAAAACACTTTAATTCAAAATTGTACTTGCCATGACATATCATGGGAAGTAATTTAAATATTTGTTGGTTTCTCTTAAAATGTAAAGTTTATTGTTTTCCATTTCATTTCCCTCAAACTTTTTCTTCAAAATCAAGTTTATTTTGGCCAACTCCTTTTAGCAACAGCCAAAATAAACTTTACAAGCGAAACTGTTCAATTACTCAGAGTACCACTTCCAGGCAAAAAAGTTTTAATTAAAATTAATAAGAAGCCAAGTTAAAAAACACACACAAAAGTTACCACGAAAATCGGCTTGTGGTATTAAACCAAAAAAAAAGAAAAAAAAAACAAAAACACGGAACCAAACCCCTAAGAGAGGAATTAAAACAAAATCAACACACCTCAATGCAAAAAAATATCCCCAAAGAGGCATTAAAAGGGCAAAGGCCAAAAAAGTAACATGCTTACAACAAAAGGCTAATGCAAACAGCAAACAACCAACAACGATAACACAAAAAAATAAAAAGAAAAGAAGGTGGCCGAAACAAATTTGTATATGCTTAAAATATAACAACAATAACGAAACCAAAAAAGAACTGCCAGCACATTAAACAGAGAAAAGATTTGCTTTAAAATGTATTTACATATGCAAATGCCAAAAGGATAACGAATGTGCTGTAGTGGCAAGGGGAGTGTCTAAGCAGGCATGTGAGTATTTGTAAATCAGACATGATTTCAAGAGTGAATGCGAGTGCGAGTGTGTGTATGTGTGTGTTTTGTTGAGAAAAACTTTACTTTATGCATTTTTCATAATTCGCTTCAAGCGCAAATGCACAATAATAACAAAAGCAACAACAAAATGCACAACAATAACAGCAAACAAAACGCAAACAGTTGACAACAATGCCTCAACAATTCTTCATGCTGAGCAGCTGCAGCATCAACAGCAGCAGCTGGAGGAGAAGGTGGTGGAATCAGCCAGAGAAAAGGCAAACCGGGTGCGGCGAAGGAGGAGAAGTGCCAGCTACAGTGACAGCAACAACATTGATTTTACATTTCCGCCGCTTTGCTTCGCAACTTCCGTTATTCTCGCTGCACTCGCATGCACTTGGCGTCATAGCATTTTTTTTTGTTTTTTTGTTTCACGTTCATGTTTGGTGCTCACACTCACACACACAACCAAAGCCATACAATGGGCGTCACTGCCATGTATGTAGTTGAGGACATGTGGTCGTTTGAGTATGAGAATGTGTGTGTGTGTGTTTCTGATAGTGGGAAACACATGGATAATATTTTAATAATAAAAAAACTCAAAGTTTTTCAACATTTTAATCCCTTAGAAATCAAATTATAAAAATTAGTACTGTTAAAATTTGAACTTGAGACTCGACATAGCGTTAAAAGTCGTATTCACAAGACACAAGCTAACCCATAAATATGTCTTCTTTTGTTATAGCATAAAATATATTTAGCTTTAGTGACAACGATCAGTGTGCACGTGAACCACTTGATATGCGCTGTGTATACCCCTAGATTAGCAAATGATTTAGCTAACTTAGATTTAAGGGATGAAATATTTAGAATAACAGCAAGAACAAATTCAAAACTACAACCGTCCTCGTTTAAAGGTGAATAATTCTATACATGTACTTTATTAAATCAGTGGCTGCAAAACCATTTGGAATCGAACCACTTTGGAGACGAACTACTTCGGAATCGAAACACTTTGGAGAGGAAGCACTTCGGTGTCGAAACACTTTGGAGTGGAACAACTGGGAAATCAAAACACTTTGAAATCGAATCACTTCAGAAACGAACCACTTCGCAGTCGAACAGCTTCGGAGTCGAACCACTTCAGAGTCGAATCACTTATTGATTGAACCACTTCAGAGTCGAATAACTTCTGAATGAAACCATTTATGAATTACTTCAGAAATGAAACACTTCGAAGTCGAACCACTTTGGAATTGAACCACTTCCGAGTCCAACCACTTCGTAGTCGAAAAACTTCGGAATGGAACCATTTATAAGTCAAACCTCTTCGGAGTCGAACTTCTTCGGAGTTGAACCAATTCCGCGTCAGACCACTTTGCAGTCGTACCACTTCGGACTCAGACTTTACAGACTAAAACTTCTGAATAGAACCATTTAGGAGTCGAATCACTTCGTAGTTGAACCACATCAAAGTCGAAAAATTTCGGAATGAAACCATTTAGGAATTACTTCAGAGATTAAACATATCGAAGTCGAACCACATTGTAATTGAACAGTTTCGGAGTCGATAAACTTCGGAATTGAACCATTTTGGAGTCGAACTTCTTCGGAGTAGAACCACTTCCGTGTCAAACTACTTTGCAGTCGAACCACTTCGGGTTCAGACTTTACAGACGAAAAACTTCGAAAAACTTCTGAATAGAACCATTTAGGAGTCGAATCACTTCTTAGGACCGTTTTCTCATGTTGGTGTTTTTGCAAATCTAGGTGGATATGCTGCATTTGCTTTGCTCATGTTCAATGCTAACCATCTAGATGAATTTCGTAGCAATCTACTTCACCCTCATTGATTTCAAAACCATCTACATGCTAATGGAAATTAAGAATTTTTATGTATCCGCGCATATGGGCACACTGTGAAATATTTGAAAACAAAAATCAACTGCTGCTAAAAACAGTAAAATCTGAGTTGTTATTAAGTAAACCAAAAATGGAAAATATTGGATGTGCCTTTAATATACAAGAACACCTGCAGACATTGCTGAAATTACAGATGCACATTCTGATTCCCCTAGTTCATTGCTTAAGCTAAATTTACACATCCCAATAATTTGGCTAAATTTTGATAAAAATAGCCATGATTAAAGACTTTGCAGGATTAAAAACTCAAACTGTGGTTCCATACGCAAATAATTTCATCAAATATTGCCGGAAAGTTCCACAATTTTGCATATATAGCCCAATTTTCATGAAAATTTGTCCAAATTATTTGCCTGTGTGAACATAGCTTTCGACCTACTGCTTAATCTCCCATCATAGTAACAAGTCGTTCCAAAAGAAAAACCTTCCTCTGTAAAATTCTTGCTTTAATTTTGAAAATTGGCGCGCAATAAAAAAGACAAAATTCAGCCGAGTGCAGAGGTGCTGCCAATCTAGTATTGGACCATTTCAGACCTCCCGGTGTGACCGTGGCGCAAATGCCCGAAATTATAATCAACCTACATGAGACAACCAATTGCACAAAAACCATCTAGATGAATTTCGATTTGAGCAAAAACATGAACATGAGAAAACGGCCCTTAGTTGAACCACTTCAAATTTCGGAATGAAACCATTTAGGAATTACTTCAGAGATTAAACACATCGAATTCGAACCACTTAGTAATTGAACCACTTCGGAGTCCAACCACTTCGTAGTCGATCAACTTCTGAATAGAAGCATTTAAGAGTCAAACCACTCCGGGGTCGAATCACTTCAGAGTGGAACTTCTTCGGAGTCGAATCACTTCAGAGTGGAACTTCTTCGAACCACTTCTACGTCAAACCCAATCCAGTCGAACCACTTCGGATTCGGACCTTTTCAGACTTGACAGACGAACCACGAAGTCGAACAGTTTCGGAGTCGAAAACTTCCGAGTCGAGGCACTTCGTAATCAAATCACTTCAGAGATGTGGAACCACTTCGAAGTCGAAAAACTAAGAAGGATTCTGCGAGATTTGAATTGAACAACGTTCTCGGTCTGGAAGTCAACCATTTTTAAATTTAAAAAATACTCCCAGACGCTCATACAAATATAGTCCAGGCAGTCTGCTAAGGGTTAACATCGGTCTGGCCGATCAGCACAGAAACACCGGAAGCTCGCTCACAAATTGTCAGCTATTCGACAGGCTGTTTTCGGACAGCCACCGACCAGGCCTAGCAATTTTGGAACAGCCTGCGGACAGCACATTTTCGGTTAACCATCCGGCAGTCAGCTAGGGATAGCCATCGGACTGCTCGATCCGATCCGCACAGCACTTCCAGAGTCTATACTTGAAATGTCAGCCATCCGCCCGGCGATTTGAGCCAACCATCGAAATGGGCATTTGCGTTAAAAACATCCGGTAGTCTGTTAAGGATAACCATAAGCCCGCCCTATGCGTACAGCAATACCAGAGTGTAGGCATAAAATGAAAGACCGCTTGCGTAAAAATTTTTAAAGAAAACAACTTTTAATTAGAGGCGGGATCGAAACCACGACCTCCCGCACAGAAGGCAAAAACAGTTTCCTCTGCACCATAACCGGCAACATATTTGTTAACCGTCAGTCCGTCGAAACAAAGTATTATTTTAAAAATGCGAACGTAAAATCTTTCCGTTACGGATAAATGAAAAGATAACTCAATTTGTTTTATGGTAAGAAAAATTTAAGTAGGAACTTCTTAAAATATTTCAAAAATAAATAGCTCATTTAGTTCGCCTTCTGATCTAAGCAGCACTGGCGTTGAGCTAGAGCATTCGGCTGAGAAGCAAACAGTCCCGAGTTCCAATCCCCAGTAAAGGTATGTTTATAAAAAAAAAATATTTTAAAATATGTACAACACATATAAAAGAAGTAAAAACGTGAAAATAATAATGTTGCGGTGGTGTCATAATGTAATGTAATTTTGGTCTGTTGGTTGATACAACCGTCTGACCGATGTATGGCCTTTACCGCCTGCCGTAAGGCTTGCCCAAATAACCTGCCGGTCGGTCGGACACTTTTGTCTGACGCCTGGCAGTAGCTTCCGGATTTGATGACTTCCTATATAAAATCTGGTATGAGAGCTGGTATGGTGGCCGGCAGCCGTTGTCAGTATCAGGCGGACATTCTCCAGCCGTACGGCGACCTTCCGAATGACAGTGGAGTCACAAAATATTGAACTATAGCTGTAAGATAATTGTAAAAATCACTTGTACCTGTAATTGTAACTTATATTTATAACCTTGGTTCAAGGGATGCAATATGTCCGAATGGCCGAGTTGTGTAGTAGGATAAGGTAGATTAAGGTCCAACAAAACACGGCCACTCAGGCTAACTTGCTGCCTACTTTAAACTAGTACATTCTATGTCTATAATATTGTCATGTCTATTCGTTTATTAGTTCTTGTTTTATGGATATACAATCTAGCCGATAAGTATTTAAGCATAGATTGTTATAGATAAGTTTTGGCGATGACCAATAAACTCAAGCCGACTCAGTCCTGATCGAGCATGGAAAGTTGCTCCAAGAGTCATTTGTCTCCCACAAATGTGAATAAATAAAAGTGATACAAAAGCAATAGCTGAATGTGCTAGCGCGCCATTCTATAATTGGTTCGTGAGTGTTGTTGAGTGCAGAAGGAACCGGGTTCAATTAGCAGTCAAGTTCGAAACAATTTTTCTGTATTTTATTAGGTCGGGTAGCGTGGGTCGTTAACGTTGTTGTACGGAGATGTCAGTGACCTATGCCAAATGGGCGAAGGAGCAGCAGCATATCCAGCTCTTGTAAATAATATTTGACGCCACATCATACTTTTAATCCAACGAGGTATATCCCGTTTCCTATTTCTTAGAAACCCCAAAATGTGAGGATCCGCTTATAACCTTATCCAAAATCAATAAAAAAAAATTTTCCAATTGCGTTTCAAATGTTCTTAAAATCGGAACAATATCACCTCAATTCAAGGTTTTGATAACGAAATAAGTTCTCGCGTTCTCAAAAAATTGTTCTTGACATTAAAGTAAAATACTTTTCAGCAACATTAACCCGAGACCTGTCCGATAAACCAAACCTGAGAAATCAAGTTTTCAAAAACCATTTTTTTTCCATTTTTCCGTTTTTGACGGTTTTGGAAATTGTTTATAAAATTAACAAAAATTTTATTTGCAAAACCGAAAATCACGCTTTGGTAGGAGTGTCGAGATCTAATTTCGGATTTTTTTTATTGAAATCAAAAACGGTGAAATTTAAATCCATCCGGTTTCAAAAAGAATGACCCATATATGGAATGGGATTCAAGCTCTGGTTGCTCTAATAGTGTGCGCAAAGCTACAAATGAGAATGTATGAGTGCATTTGTTTGCTTAACACAAAGCTGCACGGCTTTATGCCACAACAAGGTTTGATAATATTTGGGATTTTCGGATTTTATGCAATCTGAAAGCTCAAACAGCACTGCTTCAACTCCTTATCGGCCAAAAATTTTAAAAGCAAAGTATTCGCACAGAACGATTGAATGGCCAATTATCCAAAATGCTTCAAATGCTTTTGAATATTCGCCAGACGCTGTTTGCATGAAAAACATGGCAAAATATTTTTCAATCATTTTTGCAACGAAAAACGAAACATTTTGATATTGCAATAAATGGCTGGTCCAGAACGCACATAGAGCCAATTCGAATTGGGGGAGGCGGCGACGAGACACGACGGATGCGCCAACATAGCTGAAAGTCAAGGCACTTTTACCTGACCCGCGCGCGTTGATGGCGAGAATACCAGAGCGTTTGATGTTTTGTAAACTAACGACCAACTACACCCCTAGAGGTTTGGTTATGGGAAGGTTTGCGGATTTTTGTTGAAAAAATAGCCAAGTTGATTTCGAATTCCCCCATTTTTTTTTTTTTGTCCACGGTTGATAAAATGTTTAACATTGTGGCAATGTTGACTTGGGCGGACGTGCACAGGTAACTGAGAATTTGTTTTGGCTCAACTTTAATCGCAGTTAACAGTTTTTGCACACATTTTTGCTGCAACTGTACCTGTGCCGGGGGCAGTACATGCAACTGGCTTCCACATCAACAATGACGTTCATTGTCAAATACGCCCTTCTGTGTGTGGACAAACCGCTTAGCCCCAGCTGGCCACGGCATTTGTTTGGCCACCCCCATGATAATGGGCACTTGTAGGGTATCAGGAAGGTCCAATAACTACAAACTACTCGTCGCTACGGCTGAAAACAAAGAACGCTGTAATGGTTGGCGAAGGGCCGATGCGGGCAGGAAACCAGAGAGCACCAGGTGGACGCTACATGCTTTTGTGAGCATCGAACGTAATTTTAAATTCAATTTACGAAATTAAACAGTTTCCATTCCTTTCCATTCATAAATTCCTCAAGCGCAATGTCTTTCGCAAGTTGCTCAATTGCAAAAGTGACAAATTTGATTAAATTATAGCGCTATTGCAAAACGATTTATCTTTCGCTGCACTTTGGCCCCCGACAGGCCACGTACCAAACGAAACCAGCACCACGCAACTCCATCTGCCTCCGCACCCACTCAATTAATTGTTTCTCCAGTTGCCTTTTGCCTTTTACCATTTTCAGCAGACTCACGCAGACACGCAGTAGCAGGGGCAGCACATCACGTTGCTGCCATCTATTTGTCTTCAGTTGACTGCCCTCCATTCCCACTCCCACACCCACACCCACACCCACTAACCCGCAAGCCCAACAGCCCTCCAGTGGAACGTTGTCAACGTTCTGCTCGTTGACGTTGTAAGTAAATTGTATAACGTGGCGTATGAGTAATATGATATGCATGCTTCGATTCCGTAGCGTTGCGTCTCGTTGAAGATGATGTGGTAATCAGGTTTGATTTTATTAGTTCAACAGCAAGCTGGAACGAACGTCTTGGAATTTACTTTTTTTTTTACGAGTAGCTTCCAACTTGGCATGCGAAGTAACTGCTCCCGTGCTGTTTCCCCTTCTGCTGTCTATGTAATATTCCTTGACGCTGTTGCGCCATAATTTCTAATGAAATTACGTATACGTTTCTGGTTTAAGCGGGTGCGCTTAGTTGACTTTTCTTAATTAAATTTCGCTGATTGACAATGTCTCAAGTACAAAGAGTTTACATGATGATGATGGGATGCGTGCGAAGGTGTAAAATATTAAATTAAATTTAGATAGCCTAACGGCGAATTTTGCTCAAAATTTTTTGCATATTTACTGTGAATAGCTCTCCATTTTAGATTCGGCTTGAAGAAGAGCTGAGTTGATTTAGCCATGTCCGTCCGTCACACACATTTCAGCACATTTGTCGGAACTGATCGGGCCGCTTGACTATAGCATATAGAAATTATCCATAATTCTTGTGGAAAAAATTTTTTGTACTCAATGCAAACTTTCTCAAATTTCTTATTAGTTTTCTATATTTATTCACAATTCCACTAAGTGTGCTCTAAATCGGACCAAAATATAGTATAGCTGCCATAACAAAGATAGGTCTGTCTGGTTTCTGCACCAATAATTTAAAACAAATATTTGCCTAGTTGCAAATTTGTTTGGGGAAGCAAACACGGCAAATATTACTATTTCTCCGTAGACAGCTATTCTCATTGACCCACCTTATTGTTTATACCACAAAGTCTGAAACAAAATGTTGTTGCGAAAGTGTAAAAAAATTTTGCAGTATTGCTCATTATTAACATTTTTTCACCAACTCCATTAAGGGCCGATTTGTCTTCTTTCAGATAGCTGCTATGTGTCAGATAAAGTTCCAATTAACTCTGTTATTCTCTAGATTATGTGAATTTAAGGTTTACGCGAATTTATTTAGTTTATAGTTTAAAAATGTTCTGTTTAACTTTAAGAAGGCTTTCTTAGGAACGACAATGAATTATCTTTTATTACAAACAAGGAGGCGTGAGATGAGAAATTATGATAATGCATGTAATAGTTTAAACAAAGTTTTCGGAAGGGTTCGTGATGAGCGTAGTTTGTTAGGCAAGGCTGTAGATAAATAGGATAAAAGTTTCCAGTAACGCGTTGTGGGACTTATATTAGATAACAAAGCGATAGAGTCGATTATTCTTGACAGGAGTATATGAATAAAAAGAACACCATGGCAAGTTCTGCGGTTCTTAAGAGAAGGAAGGTTGATTAGGCGGAATCTGTCCTCGTAAGAAATCAGTGCTTCTGAACTGATTTCAGTTGATCTTTATATTTTTGGTAGTATGGAGACCAGTAACACGATCCATATTCAAGGATTGGTTTCACTAGGGAAGCATATAGTTGCTTAGTAACGTAGGGGTCATTGAATTCCTGGGACCATCGTTTAACGAAGCTGAGAACTCCCATTGCCTTGTTTGCGATGACCGCTATAAGACTATTAAAACATAACTTGGATACAAATTGTACACCCAAATCATCCACCTTATAGATTCGTTCCAATGGGATGGTATCAATCATATAATCAATCTCATATGGTTGTTTACGACTAAAAGTCACATTTACACTTGCTGAGATTAAGAGGAAGCCTATAAACCGAGCACCAGGTGTGAAGAGAGCTTAAATCGGATTGGAGGAGGAGACTAGACGCCGGGTCATTATACGACAGACAAAGTTTTAGGTCATCGGCATACATCAATGCATGCGAATGGGTGAGATATCATTTATGAATATGTTAAATAGAAATGGGCCTAAATGACTACCTTGGGGAACCCCAGATAATACATTAATGGAGCTGGATAGTATTGATTTTAAACGATCTCATTGAGATCGATCGCTTAGATATGACTTGAAGCCGAGCAAACACAATTTATGTACTAAAAGCTTATGATTGACAGAGTCAAAAGCCTTGCTGAAATTAGTATAAACTACATCAGTTTGCCGCTTATTGACAAATTCATTGTTTACAAGAGTAGTGAATTACAGTAAATTCGGAGAAATAGAGCGATTCTTGATGAAACCATGCTGAGATATGGATATAAACGAGCGACAATAATGGTGTTGTTGGGAAGTCATGATCTTTTCGAGAAGCTTTGGAATGTCCGATAGTTTCGATACACAACTGTAGCTCGATATATTTGACTTTGGACCCTTGTTATAAATAGGAGTAATATAGGATTCTTCCAAAGACTAGAAAAATCTCCCTGTTGAAGATATATGTAAGTTGAATTGTTTTGCAAGCGGAACACATAGAGAGTCGGGTCCGGGACTGAAAGACGACTTGATTAATCGTAAGCTGAAAAAAACGCTATCTGCATCTACCACAGGGCTTGCAATGCAGTTGGAATTTGCCACCGAATAACGATATGTGACCAAATTTTTAGGCGATGCAAAATAGATCGTTGGAAAAATGTTGCAAATAGATTGGAAATATCAGAGTCGTTTTCAGCCGTTACATTATCTAAGGGAAGGGAGGGCGGGAATAGAGAATATCTTCTTTTAGCATTGACAAAGTTATAGAACTTCTTTGGGTCATCCTGAAAACTCAACTTACACCTGACCAAATAGTCCTTATAGCATTCTGAGTTATAAACCATAAATTTGGATCGAATATTAGGCCAAATCCACGCGGAATTCAGGTTTTTTAAAAGCGAATTTTTCTTAAGGGCGTCGAGCTTAAGGGCGTCGAGATGGGCATAATCCAGAACTACTACTTGAAGGATTATTTGTATGTCTGCCGTTCGGGCAACTATAATCGTTTGGTGAAGTTTGTGCAAGAGATTGGTTAATCTGCCTACAGTGTGTGCCAGATGAAGCACTTTGTGGAGTACATAGCGCTTCATGCGGCCTTGACGGATGCCCAAATATGCGACAAGATGGGGCTGAGTAGTAGCACTATTGGGGCTTGGTTGCAAGTTGTTTGACTGTGCATTTCTTTGCAGGAAAGCTGCTATCGTCTGCAGCAGGGCGGCTCGGAGTATCTGCAAATCATAGATTTGGGCTGTGCCATCATTTTGGCTATCAAGTGAAACGCGACGCTAGATATGGCAAAATATATTTATAGTTTACATACAAAATTGTTGTTTTATTTTTGCCCTAAATTCAAAATCCTTCTTCTCGCGCATCGCTATCCACCTCCGTTATCAGCTGGTCTGCATTTGGTTCATTTTTGACCTTCACCAATTAGGAGCTGGCCATTGCCGAAACAGTTTTCGCTGTTGTGGTGGTAAAATTGATGATCGGGTATGGTCACCACTGAGTGCGGATGCTTGGATGACGGTTTTAGGGGTACGTCACTCCAGTGCGGTTTTTGATCATTTTCTTGGGCTGATTTGTGGCCCTTAGCTTATAGTTTCTTGGCGGTTGAAACTTTCTGTCCGTTTCCCTTTGGGCTCCTGCATTGTCGATTTATGATGTCAAAATAATGAGTTGCACAAATTTTCGTAGCGGCATAAGCTGTTCATTCAATCCACTCACAGCCCACAATGCTATCGATACGTCAACTATCGATAGACCAATTTTAATTTAATTTTAATTTTATTTGACAATATTCCTGGTGCTACAAGTATAAACTTATGATTATTGCACCAGTCACAAAAACAATTCTCAGGCGAAAATATTTAGAGCATCCTAACTTATTATAATTTTACAAATTTTAATTTACTTCTGATTTTTAATTTTGATTTTGATTGATTATTAATAATAATATTTATATTTATATATTTATCGATTATATTTTTTTTTTTTGTACTACATGTTTTAATTTTTAAGGTGAGTATTTAATTTGGCCCTAAATTGCCTAGCCTTTGTATTGAACATCTTTGAACTTAATATTTATTTATTTATAAGAGCTTACACGCGCTTGGATACCAATACAAATGAAGAAAATATATCTTAAGCACCAACAAACACAAGAAATAGAAAGAGTATACCGATTATTGTTTGTCGCCGTCAATAGCGAAAAGCGTTCGGCCACTGCAAGCGAGGTCAATCGCGAACCTACGCTAATGACGCATATACATCATTGTTATTGCATCCAAATTTGCAAGAGACAGAAGAGAGAGAGACATACGAAGTTGTTGTTGCGCGCCAACAACAAAACTTTTGCTCGCAAAGAAAGAGTGGAGAGGACGCATATGAACGCATAGCCATAAGGCATGCGTAAAGGCTATACACGCCAGCTTTCCCTTTTCGTAAAACAACAATGCGGGGCTAGCGGAATGGGCATGGGCAACCCTGATCTATTGCTTTCATACAATTCTACCATTCTACCATTTCTACAATTTTACAATTCTAACTTCTTTAATAAGACGAAGTCCAAAATAGCCACAGCCAATAGGAGTAATGTTATCTACAAGATACCATGCAATGGAAATGCAGATAACAGTTGCAACAAATTGTACATTGGTACAACAAAATCAAAATTAAAAACAAGAATATCCCAACATAGATCGGACTACAAACTCAGACATTAAACAACCACACAAAAAACGGCGCTCGCGACACACTGTATGGATAGCGGACACTCGCCGAATTTTGAAGCAAAAACAATCCTGCAGCAAGAAAACCACTACAGCAAACGTTTCACTATAGAGATGCTACATATAATTGACACACCAACAGACAAGAGACTTAACTACAAGACAGACACGGAAAACTGTGCTCACCTATACAGACACTTACTGACAAATAATAAATCAGTATCCAACTCCACGCCGAACGGAGCAGACGTGTAAAATAATGTATGTGACAAATCTCTTTTTTGTTTTGTTTTGATTGAATCTATGTTAAATTGTAATTGGTAAATTGTTTTTGTAGTGTCCCTGAAGATGGTTGCCGAGGAGCAACCGAAATATATTGGAAAACATCATACATTTTTGTGTGTTTCACTTGACCTAGAGCCGGCAATACTCAAATTTCTACAATTTAGAAAGGTCGCTAACTATCAACTTTAATTCTACAAAGTTTGATCCAAATCGGATGAAACTCGCCAGCCAAATGATTACAAAAGAGGTCAAAAATTATATGAACTCACTAGTTCTGACCAGAATGAGGTTAATATCACGTAATTTTGTGCTTGGCGTTTGAGTAAGAACTAAAAAAGAAACTATTTAATCTAGAAATAAAAACGTGGAAATTCACAAAGTCCTCTTTGGCACTAAAATCTAAAGAATGGGCACATTTCTATTTGGCTTTTATAATATCTTAAGATAAAAATACAAATTTTTTCATATATTTTAACGTTTGCCATGAAGATGAGATGCATTGCGACTCATAAACGTCACTCAGAATTTTGTTTTCTGATTGGGTTACACTTAAAACTGTTTTTGGCACTTAATACATTGGCTGTATTGTTTTTTGCATTAAAATACTGGCATTATTTATTTCTTTATCATAAATAATTCTTTATAACCTATAATTTATGCATACTAACGTGATTCCGATATCTATTTATTCTCATTCCAGGTAATCCTACAAGGAATAATGCTCAAGCTTTTACTGGTTCATATAATTACGATATGTGTGTTATTAACGAATGTTAACTCTGGTGTGCCAATTGGTAAGTAAATAAGCCGCACCTGGGAACATTTTCCGAATAAGGTGATTTTTGGTTGGCAATCGATTATGGTTTTATAAAAACTCTTACATGGGTTGAGCATTAATATTTTAATTTTGAACAACAGGAACTGGCGGACCTTCCCTAATATTGGAAAATAAAGATGCTCTGCTTACCTGCGTAGTTTCCGAAAACTCGGCGAATAATACGGTAATATGGAAAAAGGGTGACGAGATATTAACCGCCGGTATAGTGCGTGTAACCAAGGATCATCGTATACGCATTTTGCACGATGAAAGTAAGTCAAAGTTTTGGTTTAATAAATTGAGTTAATTAATAAACAAAATCGCAGATCCCAAGGGACGCAATCTGGAAACGGGTGGTGAGGTGTGGGTACTTTTGATCAAAAATCTAAAGGCCAGCGATTCGGGGGCCTATATTTGCGAGCTTAATTCCGATCCGGTGCTGCGTAGCATACACATACTGACAGGTAGGATTTCAATGAAGAGTTAAGTCTGAAATTATAAACTTGCTTTTTCTAGTCAAAGGCCTGCCCAGCAATTCCACAGATACAGCTACCGCCGAGTCCACAGATGTATTTCTGCTGCCACCTCCATTGGATGCGCAGGATAATCGCAGCTTTTGGCGACCCAGTCAAGTGCCACCTCTGGTCACGCACGATTTTACGGAATGTTGTGAGCATGCCAATGTCTCTACACAATGCATGGGATTTTGTAATGTGCACAACATTTTGGATGGCACCACGGGCATTGATCCGGAGGCATGTGAAAAAGATTTCCCCAGCATAGTGAGATGTATGGCCGATGGCAGAAATCATGTGCCTTGCTGTGTGGAAAAGCAAATACCCGATTTGTGTCAGGATATGTGCCGGGGGGAGTACACTCCGTTTACGGATAAGCTAAAGACGCGAGTTTCGTGCGTGCAGCACACATTAAGTGGTTTGCAGTGTATACTCAAGGGGGTGCAGTTGATCCCCAGTATGCCCGTTCAAGTGATCATCGATAATGTGAGTGAGACGACAGTGAATATAAGCTGGACTCAACCGGAGAAACTAAGTGATCGAGTTAATAGTTATACCGTTAATGTAACCACATTGCATAGCTTCGATGAGGATGAGTTAACTGGCGAGGTGACACACACTTCCCCCTCCGAACCCGTCGAAACGGTTACACTCCACAACGTCCCTGCAAATCAAACGAATTTGGTATTGACTAACCTAACACCCCTTACCATGTATGCGGTCATCATTACCGCAGCCAATGAATTTGGCTCGAGTTTACCCAGCGAACGATTCCGTTTCTTTACCCACACCTCTGCATCGGCCACGGAAGCGCAAGCGGGCAGTACGGATAAACAGCTGATGCCACAGTTACCCGACATCCGTAGCTGTTGTGAGTCCAATGGCATGACACATCGCATGTGTCTGGACAAGATGTGTGATCCACAGAAAACAGATTTGGCCACCTTACCTGACTTTATGGTCTGTGCTCCATGGTCGAATATTACTTTCACGTGTCTGGCCAACAATATGGATCATACACCCTGCTGTCGTGCCCGTGGCATACCCTCTGCTTGTTTCCCACTCTGCGAGGGCAAATTGACATCATTGGACTTTAGTTTATTCAAGTGAGTATGAGCAGGTGGAGCAGGTTAGAGTCGGGGTTAATGGTTGTGGTGTGTAAATTTGTTAAATGAGGCGAGCTAATTGATTTGGTGAGATATGCGTGCGTAATATGTGGAGTGGGTAACTCACTGAAATCTACGGAAAAGGCACTCCACTGCGCTTGGCCATTGAATAAGCGAGTATTAATTTACAACAAATTTTACGCCCCACTGCACAAAGTATTTTTTATCTAGATAATTTACATAATTTTTTTAATTTTTCATTTACAAACCTTTTTTAGTGCTTTTATTGCATTTTTATCCCCTCCCAGTTGCTGTCAGAGGGATATCATCTTCTTTTATGTTTAAAGATTTTTTTAAAGGGGCTCTTCTTGCGTTGTCAGCTTGAGGCATTGATAACAAAATTGCGAAAAAAAAAATGCGAAAGGAAATCTTGCTTAACACTTTCGATATATTCATGTCTCCCCATGCATACTTAACCCTAAACCATGATACAAAAAATAGAAAGTCCCACCCGACAATCCTTAACAAAAACGGATCCGTTTTCGATGTTTTCTCGAAGTTTTCTCTAAAAAAACTATCGAGAATGTGTTCCGTTTTCGGTCCGAAAAAGTATTACCTGTCGCTCAGTTTGTGGCAGCAAAACGTAAGTTCTCGATACACGTTTTCGGATCTGTTCTCGACACTTTCTCGATAGCGAAAACGTGTTGGAAACGATTCAGTTTTCGATCCGTTTTCGATGTCGAGAAAGTGTCGATTTAGAGTCCGTTCTCGACACTTTTTCGAGTCCGTTCTCCACACTTTCTCGATAGCGAAAACGGATCGAAAACTACGTGTATCGAGAACTTACGTTTTGCTGCCACAAACTGAGCGACAGGTAAAAAAAAAATTCCAATGTAACGTCACAGACTCACAATTTTGAGTTTGTTAACATTTTTTCAAAAGTGTGCTTCGGTAACCAAAATAAAAATTAATTGAAATTATATCAACAATTAAACTAAATCAAGTTAAAACTAAAAAAAATCAAACTCCCAACCTTATACGCTGTTCACACTGCGGTCGTACGACCTTTATTGGTATTTTTTGCCTGAGACTGGTTGACTTTGAATTTGGGACGGTCGTAGACTCTACGATCAAACAAAATTAGTGCTGCCAGACCGTATTTACCACAAAAATGTGGCAGCCTAGTGCAATATTTATCGATAGCTATCGGAATATGCTCCCGCGCGCATTCGAAAAAATTCTTTTAGTTGGACAGGAGTTGCCTTGGGCACGGCAGCCTCCCGAAAAGAACCAAAACGTTACTTAAAAAGAAAAATACAATAGATTAGCTAATGATTCAGTCAAATGGGAATAATTGTTGTTACATGCATCCACAAAGCTCTTAGAATTGGCTCTGATTAATAAATAATATGCTTATTGGTAGTCACATAGCTGGTGGATAATGTGATGCAGTCCCAGTTTTCGGTTCGCAGCCCTGGGTACTCGTCGTAGCTGTGAACGTGACCGTGGCCGTTGCCACCGCCTTCGGCTCATGCTTCTCAACCGACTCGGTGGTCTCACGGATGAGATGCAGAGGCGTCAACAGGTCTCCTTCACATAGCGATTAAACACCTCCGGCTTATAGGCATAAACATGATGGTCAGCACCTGTTACGATTTTAATGTCCACCATTTTGCCGCCCCGTTGGAATTAAATCATCTCGTCCGAAGAGGAGTCGATCTATGTATACCCGATGATGGGTATGTCGCTACGCACATCTTTGTTGCGATTGATCATAGGGTGCTTGGTCCAGCCAAAGGATAGCAGATTCGCCGGTGATGTGCTCTGAGTTGCATACACATACTGGGGCAGGAGATTGATCTTCTCCTCAATGGTGCTGTGGAATTCTGATTAGATGGCGTTTGCCATTGTTCCCATTCCCTTTGAATGGCGATTAAGGAAATTTTCCAAATCATTTCATCCTCACTAGCCAAGTTTTCAATTATTTCCATTTAGTTATGTTATGTTATTTTCCATTTTATAGACAAATGTTATACCAATATTCCAATTTTATTTAAAGTAAACAAAGAACAGCTGATTGACGTTTGCGACTATTTGCGACAGTACGCTCAATGTAAACACCTAAAAGGTCGTAGCCCCAGAAAAAGTCGTACGACCGCAGTGTAAATTCGAAATTAGGCTAATCTGTCAAATGACGTCACAGACTCACAAAGTTAAGAGCAGGCGAAATGGAGCAAGTGTTTGCACTACCTTGTATTCATTGTATCACAACCATAAACCGTTTTAAGGGCGACCAATAATTACTTCTATGAAAACGCAATAATACTTACGATCTTTAGAACTTAGACTCCTTTAACTCTATTCAGTGAATACCGAAGAAAATATCGTCAGAATTAAGTGCGGCTAAGGCCCCGTTCGAACTATTTAATACTCTTGTTCCACTAGCACATTCTGGAGGTGATTCTCTGGATGATTTAAATGACATCATTATTTCTGTGTATTGTCTCATAAGAGATAAATGTTCATTCGGATGATCATCCGAAACGGAAGATCAAGACACTGGGCGTGTTCAGCAGAATAATTGATCCCTGAGCAGGTATCAGAAAAAAATTTTGTATCAAATAGTTTCTGCTGTTGAAGGGAGCAGTATCACTTTAAAGTAGCGTACTATTTTTTTGATACATGCTCCTGTATCATGATACATCAAATTGGCTATTATAATGCCGCATCTCTCGAGTTCAGTATTAAGATAATTGCAAATTTATACTTGATCAGAGAGCAAGTTGTTCTGCTGAACACGGCCACTGTTACAACATTTAGCTTTTTCCCGCTAAAAGGCTAGATTTTCTATCGATATGCCATCGAAATCCCAAGTGTCAGCATTAGGAACAGCTGCTCTGTCACGAGCAGCTCAGTGGAAGTGGCCCCCCTTTATTGAAAACTGACTAAGCCCATGAGTTTTTTAAGGACATGGCAAGCGTTAAACTTTCTATTCTTTGTTAGCGAATGTCAAAATGCGGTAATATTTCTTAAGAATGAATCCCAGAATCTGAAAATATAGTGAACGGACTACCGGAAGAGCAAGCTGATAGACATGTGAAATGTGAAATTTGATTTTCAATCCAATCATCTGTTCTCTGCTTACGTTATTATGATGTTAAATGTTCGCCAGTGGAACAACGAGACTTAATAACCTATAACAAAATTACCAACGCAATAGACAAAAAAAACAAAGGAACACGAACTTACACTAAATGCGGACTGATTTGTAAACATGACGAACATAGATATGTATACAGGAGCAAGCCCAATGGCTACTATCACTATGACCTAAATTCGCCCTTCCCGTAACGATAAGAAGCATATCAACAATTTATGTGATTGAGGATCTGGAACAGGGTATCCAAGATGAAAAAGAAAAGGAGACAACAAGAAGAAACCTTACAGAGAGACTGATTAAATACAAAGAAAACCAGAAAATACATAAGTGAGAAGTATCGATTGATATAAAAGATTTCCGAGGACACGGAACAATACCTAAAACCACATAGAGAAGACCTTTTAATAACACAGGCAGATAAAGGGAACAAAACAGTAGCAATGTATGGGGAAGAATACCCAAAAAAACTGAAAGAACCACATACAAAACAGTAAGAAAGAACCCCACATCACAACTGAAAATGAAAAACAACACCATCATCAATGATTTGGCTAAAACCACATTGATATCACTGTGCAACACTAAAAAGTTGATAGAGTCGGGACCAAAAAAATCTGAAAGGGTGTGATGGTAGTACAAAAAAGTCACATCTTTATACTCAAAATTACAAAAATGTCTTATAATCATTATGTTTTCCCCTCATTTTGTACTTGTCTTGAAAACTGTAACGAATTTGATTAAGCAGCACAAAAACGTAGCTTGGACTTAAATAAACAAACAATTGGGGAATACCAACTTCATTCGATTGGTCCTTGTATAGTTACGGGCTCTTAAGCTTGTAGAATTGAAACCCAAACTAGAAAAATGTCACTTTTTGGTACCAATTGGCCGACACAGTCAAAAATTTCGATTGTTTTGTATTAAATCAAGAAAAAAGTAAGAAAACATTACTCAAAAACTGTAATTAAAATATTTAAAATTTTTACCTTTTTGGCGAAAATGTTCGATTTTTCAAGTTTTCATGACAGTTGTACATGCTTGTGGGCCTATAACTATATGAAAGAGTAACTAAATGAAGTTGGTTTGTTCAAACGGCTTGTTTATTTTGGTCTAAGCTACAACTTTGTGCTGTATTACTTGTCCAAATTTGAAACGGATTTCAAGATAATATTGAAAAACTGTAGAAAACTGGTGAAAACTTGGCTTTTTTAGGGCAACTTTTGTAATTTTGAGTATGAAGATATAATTTTTTTTGATTTGCTACAAAGAAATCTTTTGTAGGCCAAGCCAAGAGCAACAACTTTGTTAAAGATTTAGAAGCAAAATTCAAAATAGTTTACGAGATATGGGATCGTTAGTCCTACTCTGAAGCAGAAAAGTTCAAAGCGCAATAAAAAGAAAACGGCAGCTAATCAGACCAAACCAAGACAGGTTTTATATACTACCATAACACTCTTTTAGAATTTGTTGGTCTCGACGCTATCAACTTTTTTGAGTTCAAAAATGTGTTACAGTGTATTAAACTTAAACATCAACTATATTGCTCGGCCGGAAATGCTCCGAGAATTTATGGATTACCAAAGATTACCAAGACAATACACCATTAAATCCCATAGTATCAGCAACCACCGTTTTATGCTATAGATTATCAAAACACATAGGTCACATCCTGAAAAACATAAGCTCAGAATCTTACAACATTCTTAACTTATTTGAACTAAAAAATAGACTGCTGAAATGATGGTGTAGTTTGATGTCATTTCATTATTCACAAACATACCAACCTCTCTAGCTATACACAACATTTTAGACTTGGACTGTCCTTCGTTCCGTATTGAGGACCTCCCTCGGGATAAATAGAGCTTAGGCCTAGTACTTAGGGCGATCAAATTTTCATTTTGTCACAGTATTTCACATAAATTGAAACACTTTCTAAAAGCACATGAGCATCAAAGCAAAGCGAAGGTGTTTCTAATTATATGAAATACTGTGACGAAAGGAAAATTCGAACTCAGTCAGTTGTCATGTTGTCTTATAGCCGACAAGTCTCTGATCCGTTAAAATATGGTGGAGCAAGCAGATAAGCACTTGCAAGAAGATGTGAATCTTCTAACACCCATAATGTTAATATAATATATAAGCTGCTTATAGCCCATATATATAGATGTTCCAAAATGCATCACATTTTTTTTTCCAAGTTGAGTATGAAATGTTCTTGAAACCAAAACAAAAATTTGCTCAAAAGACTGTTTTCGACTATGATTCTGCTCATTTTCTGTCCCATATGCTCAGTTTTGTGCCCTGTAAACCCTGTAGAAAAAGCGCCCTTCTCGCTTTACACTTAAATTTCCTTTGCCCGAAATGTTCTTGTATGTTTGCCTAATACCAATTACCACGTTTCGGTTCTTGTTTCCTGCTTCCTTATTTTTCCCCTCCCCCAACAGATGCCTTCGCTTTATGTCCGAGTACAGCAGTTGCCTATTCCAAGGCTATGGCGTATTGGCCGATCCACCATCCAAGCTACGCACTGTGGCCAAAACAGACACTTTCGTGATACTCGATTGGAATAAGCCCAAACGTCTGGCTGATACGGTCATTACATATCATGTGAAATTCCGTCGTCTCGGTGTGGGTGATGACTATCTAACTGTGGAGAAGGTATGTACACACTCTCCCTCTTCCTAGCTTCCTTCCTTTTGTGTTTGGCTAATTCATTAAGCATTTTGCAGCACCAACCTCCGCTCATACTTGAAGGACTCGAGGCGGATATCTACTATGAGTTCTATGTGGTCTCAATTAATACCTATGGCAAAAGTGAGCCATCGCCGCGCCTGATAACACGCACACAGTCCGCTGAGCTGGTGCAGCCACAGCCATCCCGATACAACATGACAACATGTTGCCAGGCTTCGGGTCTGCTGCCGCAATGCGCCCCCCTCTGTTCATACAACATTCGACTGTCGGACATTGAGCGTCTGGGTCCGGCCTGTCGCGCACAAATGCGTAAGTAAAACAGCTGGATGAGGTCCGGCGACTGCCCTTCCCCACCCCCACCCTCTTAAATGGAGAACACTAATTAGTATCGGCAGTCCGGGATGGCCTATTGTATTCCTGCTTCTAGTTGGAATTCCATTTTTGGCTTGTTTTTTGTTTTGCTAATTTAATGAGCTCATGTTGCTGCTGCCAATTTTTGAATATTAAGTGTCGTTGGGCAACGACGACGACGACAACGACGGATAATGGCGGACGGTAATGAAAATTTTGTAGTTATGGAAATCAATTTTTAGTTAATGAGTCTTGCTGTGTGTGTTGATTTTAGCTCAACGATTCGGAATTTTGGCAACTGTGGGCAAAATGATTTCATTAGACAGCTTATTAACTGTCAGCTGTCATCCTTATGTATATATTAACCCATTATAGTCCCTTAGGGCAATGCGGAAGGCTATTTTAGGCTTCTCGAACAAAACAAAAGTAGCTGAAAAAGAGAAAATTTACTTTTTCTTTCGACTTGCAGAGCTTATACTGACAGCGCGAAAGCGTAAATGTGACATGTACACTGAAGCCCCTTGATTCGCAAGTTTACGGTGCATATTTAACGTGCAAAGCAGAAACAGTTTTAAAAACGTATGTTTTAATGGGCGCGATAAGGCTTCAAAGTTTTTGATATTATTCTTACGCAGTGTTGCTGCAACCAAGAATGCGGGGTTTGCGTTTTCCATTTTTGTTCTAAATTGGGAAATAATTTTATCAAAATCGAAATATTTGTGATATATATAATTTGACAAAACTGAACTTTTATACTTTGTAACGAGTACCTGAGGGCCATACAATTTTGCCATGGGTGGTGGTTCAATGTCCTGTTGCAGACACCATCTCTTGGTGTCTCCCGGATTTCATGTATAATAATATTTTAATTGGGAGCACATGCGAGCGGGGGCCTGAACTGCTACAGAGTATATTATAGTCGGACTTGACTGACTTTCTCACTTGATTTTTTATTATTATACCCTTGCAAAGGATATTATAATTTTGCGCAGAAGCTTGCAACGCATAGAAATATTCAATTCCGACACCATAAACTATATATATTCTTGATCAGAGCGACGAGCTGAGTCGATTGAGCTTTGTCCGTCAGTCTGTCTGCTTGTACGCAAACTTGTTTCTCAGTTTCAAAGCTATGAAATTTTGCACAGAGTCTTCTTTTTACTAAACGCTAATAATATGTCGAAACCGACCAGATCGGATGACTATATCTTATAGCTGCCAAAGGAACCATCGGTCAAAAAATGGGTCTTAGTGAGAAAAACTTTTTTATTTTCAATGTTTGCGTCCTTAAACTCAGCCATTATTAAACTTATATACTTTCAAACAGATTTGCAAATTTTGGTCAAGATCGGATGACTATATCTTATAGCTGCCATAGAACCGATCCTTCGGAAAATGAGTCTTAGTGAGAAAAACTTTTCAGTTTTCAATTTTACCGTTCTTAAACTCGGCGATTGTTAATTTAAATTGTTTTCAAAAAGATTCACGAAATTTGGTCGAAATCAGATGTTTGTTGGACTTAGTTAAAATTTTTATACTCTGTACCGAAGGTACAAAGAGAATATTAAGTTTGTCCAAAAGTATGTAACAGGGAGAAGGAATCGTTTCCGACCCTATAAAGTATATATATTCTTGATCAGCATCAGCCGAGTCGATATAGCCATGTCCTTCTGTCCGTCCGTCCATACGTCTGTCTGTCCGTCTGTATGAACGCACTGATCTCAGAGATGGTAAGAGATAGAGGTTTAACATGTATGGGGCATATATTTCTTATACTTGCAGGCAGATCAAGCTTATTTTCAATTTTTGACACGCCCCCTCCCACCCCCGCAATTTGGAAAAAAAGGTCATATCTTCCACAGTTTTGATGACAGATTGTTCTTTTCTTCTGGAGATATCTAGTAATCAAAATTATTTATCGATTTGCTGAAGGAATGATAAAGATCTGATGAACGACACGCAAGTTATGAGCAAAAAAAGGTAACCGCCACCCCCAACCCCCACCCACCCAGCCTACCACTGCTGTATTCAAACAAACACTTTCTTTGGGAGAGAGAGAGAGAGAGAGAGAGAGAGCGAGAGAGAGAGAGAGAGAACCTTAGAGATGAGCGTATAATAAAAATATTGCACGATAATCGCGTGACTCCTTGGGTGTTTTATAATATTATAGTAGGGGGCAAATGAACTGGTACAGAGTATGTTATAGTCGGGCTTGACCGACTTTCTCACTAGTTTTTGATATTTATGTAAGCGTTCTTAAACTCTGTTATTTCAAAAACAGCATTTGCAAGGGTATAAAAACTTGGGCACAGACGAAGTTTGCTTGGCCTTCTCGTTTTTTTGTTGCTGTTTGAAATGTTATTATCCATAAAACAAGAGAAATCCGTTAAGGGGGCCTTGAAAAGTAGTATAACACATGCTTAATTGTGGACAACTCTCTACTGTTTTTCATCCATCATATAACAGACTTACTATAGTCGTTCCAAGGATGCTTTAACAATGGGAGTCTCTTTGAAATTCGTGAATTTTTTAGAAATATAGTACAGTCCGACTGAAGTCGGAGTTAGACAAGAATGCATTGTTGTTTGCGCTCTATCTACAAGATATGCCTTATAACTTGTAAGGATGATATCGTCATCTTATTCGATCCGGCGTGCTGCAAAAAATAATAGACAGCTTAAAAATTCAAGTCAATCTTAAAATCACATATTCAGCCTTGTTCTCAACTCTAATTACACAAAAATGTTATGATATTAAACCGGGTTTAGGAGAAGATTTGGACTTAAAGTCCAAAGTATGTAACAGGTAGAAGGAATCACATTCGACCCTTTAAAGCAAGGCTGCAAACCTCTGAAATTTTGCAGAGGGTTCGGTCCGGGGGTTCGAACCCGGTGTTAAGGCTTAGGTTCGGTTCGCGGACCGGTTCCGGGAACCCCTGAACCCAAGGTATAGGTTCGTACCTCGGTTCGCTTGAACAAAAAAAGCAGACTTCATCAACATTACATTCTCCAAAGTTGCATTCTTTTCCGCTATGAAGGTGTCATTTAAAAGCTCTCCTTCTCGAACCATATTTGCTCCATTATCGACGGTGATAGTATGAATCTGCCCTAGGCAAATGTCGTAGGATTGAAGAACTTCTTGATAGGTAGCAATCAACTTAAGATTTGTGTGCTGGACGTTGACGTCTTTCATAGCCAGCGTGTAAATGCGAATCTCGTCATCTTTATGAATCCGACAGTTAATTCCAATTATGGCACGATTCAAACGACTTACGCAATCAACTTTAATTGACATCAAACTGAAATAAATTCGTAAAAATATAATTTTGATATTTATAAATATTTATGTGCAACCATCTTAGTACATATGTAGATATTATGTATGTATGTAATGTACACGTGGACACAGTCTCAAATACACCACACAAATTTTGGCGCCAAACGCTATTGTGTGTATGGGTGTATGCGTCACACGCACGCAATGCGTGTCCATATGTATTTCACTAACACACATTAGCGTTTGGCGCCAAAATTTGTGTGGTGTATGGGGCGCTTAAGGCATGATTTTTCTTGCATAATTTAAATTTCACATGGAAAATAACTTCATATATACATATGCATACATAAGTACATATACAAACGCGGAGTCAAAAATATAGAGCGCCTGATTCATGGTCCGGTTCGTGAACCCCAAAACCCGGTTTGCAGACTTGCTTTAAAGTACATATATTCTTGATCAGCATTAACAGAATCGAAATTTTTTTGAACTAAATGATCGAAATGAACCTATAAATCGTACCGGTAAAGTTTGGGTTAAGATTTGTTTTTTTTTAATTTTATCTTATTTATTTCTTTAAGCAATATAATCCTTAGTTCAAAACTAAAGAAATTTACTCGGTGCCTTGTTAACTTCTGTTACAAAAGTGATCTCTAGATTTTTCTCCATATGTCAAAACGGGTTAAACGCGTTTGGCTTCCTGCCGCTTGTCATGACTCGAACTCTCACAAGGGTGAATTTATTAAGCTTAATTGGCAGATCCTAATTGGAATGAGGCGGTCATCATCAATTTAATGTGTAGAACACATGTGTCCATTAAACGATGACTTGTACAATATCCAAAAGGATTACTCAGCATCTCGACCATGTGATAACAAATCTGCGCTAATTTCCGGCAAATTGACATAAGTTGCCATCTCATGGTAGGGAAATGCTAAATCCTTTAAAACGCAAGCCATCACAACAACAACAACAACAGAAACAGCAATCAAGTGGGTCAAACTTTTGGGTTGGGTTGGGGTCGAATTATCTATGAAGAAAATTGATGACTTGATGGCACTAAATTGAAGCATAACAATGAGCCGTAACTGGCTGGATGGTTGGCTGGTTGGTTTATGTAAATTTTAACCTCTCTCTATCTCTTTCTGTCTCTCGTGTAGCTATACTGGCACGCTGTGCAGCCGGTGGACGTGATCATAGTCCGTGCTGCAGTCGACGCGGCGTCATTAACGCCTGTATGCCTCTCTGTCGTGGCGTCATGCCGCCTGCTTTGACCACAAAATCGGCAACAGCCGCGGCCTCAACAAATAGTGGAACAGCAGCAGCAGCAGCAACAGCAGCAGGAGCAGGAGCCGGAGCGACAGCATCATCGACATCAGGGAGCAATGGCAATGTGCCCGATTGTTTATCGTATGCTGGCAACATATTGCAATGCTTTGAAGAAGGTAAGTGGAGTTGTAGAATTGTGCTACCATGGTAGCTGTCAGTTCATGTCCATGATTATGTTCTAGTGAAGCGGAAATGATGCGAAATTGGACAAACTTTTAGAGTACTACAAATCGATTTAACTTTTTAATGAAAATGCTAAAATATGTCTAATCTTTAAAAGCAACCCAAACATTTTTCTAAAGTTTTTAACTAATTTTAAAATTGGTTTTAAAATCCAGTATCTCTTTGTAAAATTGTCTACGTGTCAGCATTTAGCTGCAATCACCGTAAAAACCAAGTCAACCATCACTGAGAGGCAACGGATCAGTGTCTGTCTCTGACACTGTTGCTGCTGCCTTTTGCCTTCAATTTCACTAGGGGCAGCTCCCCCAGTTTGGCATCGCTTGTGTTTGCAGCTAATTCTGTTTGTTTAATTGCGTGTCTGTGCAACGTTGAGCATACGCACTGTTGCACGCCATTGTGCGCTAAATTATTTGGTCAGACCCACAAAATGGGCAGACAAAACCAATATTGGTCAATTAAAGTTGCATTATCTAACGCAATCTCTCTCTCTCCTTTATCCTCTTGTAGGTACCCAGAATATACCCGGACCACCTGAAGATGTGCATGCTAAATATGTGAATCAGAGCACAATCAGCTTAGTTTGGACTCAACCCGATGTGGACAATAATTCAACGGATGCCAGTTCAATGTCGGCTTCACCCACAGACTTAGTAACAGGCGATGAGCTGGCCGCAGTCACGGGCGATGTGGGTACTGTCCAGGATGCGGACAAGGAGATGAAAATGTCAGTGGAAGCCACAAGTTCTAGTGATGATATTGATTTTGTTATACAATATGGCAAAGTCAATAATATGACGATGTATGAGACAGTTGCCAAATTGGAAAATGTGAGTACGAGTTGATTATTTCAATTTTTTTTGTTGACAATAGAAAATGGAGATATTTTTGGGTGCTCTGTGTACCTGCTGCAATTGATTATTAGAAAATTTTTGTCTCTTAGTGAATTGGGCAGGATTACAAATTGCCTGTCTAAGGGCCAGAGGACAATGAGCAGTCTTAACAATAGAATGGGCAGAGAATAGCTAAGTGAAAGGAACGCACTGGGGATGGGACTAAATTGAATGAGCTTTTGGTCGGATTCAAATTTCAAGCGGCAAATTCAGTCGAAAGTGAAAGGTTTCGCTCACAATTTTCTTTGATTGCCTGGCCGTGGTGCACCATGAGCTGTTGCTACTGGGAAAAAGATCAATAGGGATTTTTACCTGCAAGTTATGCCCAAATTTGCGTGAAGCTAACCGTCAGAAACGCCCGGAATTGTGGAAGAACAAAAAATGGATTTTGCACCATGATTCCGCTCCTGCTTACACATAGTTGAACTCTAACACTCATATGCCGCTGCCAAAGTAGTTCCTCGACCTGGACCCTGGTGATATTTTTCTGCTCCACAAACTAAAAAGTCCCATGAAAGAACGACTGAATAAAACTCATATATGGTACGAGTGACTACCTCCTCTTTTGGAAGCTGAATGTTTTATTAAGTCATTGGTTGTTCCTTTTTATACAGGGATGGAAGAATCGTTGGCATAAATGCCTTTTACCCGAGGGGGATTAATGAAAAAATAATACTTTTCGAAAAAACACAAAATTCGCAATACTTTTGGAACAATCCTCGTATTGTAGCAATATCTTACTCTGAACTTTTTGGTTTTCTTCTTCTCGTTTGTTGATGGAATGGACTTTTAGTAGAATTCTGTCAAATCTCTGGTTGGTACGGGTTACGGTTATTAACCTTATTCTGTTTTGGAATTCGGTACGGTTACGGTTATTGATATATAGTGATTCTTTCTATATCTGCGCAACAATAATCAAACGGAAACATGTTAAATTTCATTAACCTAAGCACGCATACGACTAAGTAAGACATACTGATACGAAAAAACCACAACAACTGGCACTAGCCAATGCACATGTGAAAGGGAATTGAATGCTTTGCTTCAGGTTGATTTAAAATTTCATATTTATGTGGTGCTCTTACCATTTGATGCATTTGAACATGGACTAGTGAAAATTTATGACGTTTTATCGTAGAACCCCTCTTCTGATTAACTATCAACTTGAACAAGTTGAATCTTTCCATGATCTGGGTATAACCCTCGACCATAAACTTTCTTTTGGCACTCACCTTGAACTTTCTGTGAATAAGGCCATGGGCTTGTTAGGTTTTATTAAACGTTGGTCCAAGTAGTTTAATGATCCCTGCATTTTGAAGTTTGGTTCGTGTATTTGGAACCCCCAATCACTTCCTTTTGCAAGCCATTCCTTTTGTTTGCCCTTCGCAACGTGGATTGGGATCCACAGTTGATACCTCCTCCTTTTATTTCCAGACTTAAGCTTTTAGACTTACCTTCACTTAAGCATAGACGTACTATGTTGGGTATAATGTTTCTAAACAAGCTTAAAAAGAGTAATATTGACGCTGAGTACGTACTTGGTCGCGCGAGCTTTAATGTCCCTTCAAGACAAACACGAAACTATATTCCCTTGAGGCTTCCTGTTGCTTCTTCTATATGTGACATTTCGCATTCTGTATAGGGATTACAATAATATCTTTTCTCTTCTCAGTGATAACCATTCCGACGAAGGCTTAAGATCTTTTATTCTTCACAATCTTACACTTGCATAGTTTCTAGAATTTCTTATAAATTCCTTCCGATCCCTCGCAGCGTTGGTGGGGGCGTAGCTGGTCATACCGACGAAATAAATTTCCCCCAACAACACACAGCCAGTACACATCTACACTTTATTTCACAGTCAAATCATTCCATTTTCTACATGCATGTATGTGGTAACTGCGCTTACTTTAATTTCTTTTCCACATTCGTCATTTATTTCTCTTATATCAAAAGAAATCAATTTCCGGAAAATGCTTGTTTTTGATCGATATTCGCGCACTTAAAAATTTTTGGGTTAACAGTTGTGTCCACAAGCAAACTTATTAAGAATCAAATCGCGAATAAAAATTTTTCATTCCTCTCTTCCATCCACTGTCAAGATCACACAGAGCTGTCAAGATCACGGCGTGCCAGAAACATTTTGCTGTCACATATTTATATGCATACATAAGCATATTTAAAGCCTTCTTTTTCATTCACAACCTGAGGAAGAGGGTAACTTGATAAAAAGCGATCGAGCAAACAACAACAACAGGTGTGAATCAGAGAACGGCTTCGTTCGATTGCAAAACGTTCACACATTATTTAACACCCGAATAAACAGGCTTCGCGCTCTATTCATCAAACTTGCATACACAACATGCTCGCACCAGAGTTTTATTCAAACCCATTGTTGGCACTTTGATTATAATCATGTTCGACTTCATTCCAATCAGTTCGGCTGATTGTTCGTTTGGCTCAACGACGATTGTTTAGAATGAGCGAAAATCACCTCGTATGAATAAACTCTTGCAAAGACGCATAGGCGCTGCTGGCAGACATGGAAAGAGAGAGAGAGAAAGCAATGCTCTGG
Organism: Lordiphosa magnipectinata; assembly: GCA_037044535.1. NCBI lineage: Eukaryota > Metazoa > Arthropoda > Insecta > Diptera > Drosophilidae > Lordiphosa > Lordiphosa magnipectinata. The sequence continues at coordinate 64,457 of JBAMBO010003045.1, forward strand.
CATTGCTCACGATGCGCTGGTCAGTCAATTCTGAGTTTTGTTCGATCGAACCCACAATGCGTTTGCCGGTATGCATCTGATTATATTCAATACTGAGCTTTGTTCGATGAATAAATATGAACATACACGTTGGATCACATTACTCTAGCTCAACCGCTCGATGCGATTGCGTTGTGAGTTGAATATATTCAGCTCTGAGTTTTGTTGATTGATTAAATGTGAGAAAAAGTGATTTTTGCAGTTCTCTGGTGTGAATATTTACGTTTTTACACGAACAAATTGGCAGGGTAGCAAAAACGATTAGGAAAGATGAGAAAGGTAAAGATTTTTGGTTAGCTGCTTTGTTTCTTTCTCGTTCGCTCTCTTTCCTAAATAAGAAACCCATTTTTGTGTATAAATACATATGTATGTAAAATGTTCATTGTACATACTAGGGTTGTCAATATTTTATCGATATATCGATATTTTTGTTGGACCATAATAGTTATTAAGATATAATGATGATTTTGTTTGCCGATATTGGCGATATTCGATATTTTTATAAACGATATATCAGAAAAAATTACTATGGTAGTAAATGCAAATTATATGGCAAGACATCAGTTTTGGTATCAG
>JBAMBO010003046.1:0-10821 GCA_037044535.1 Lordiphosa magnipectinata
GTGTATTAAAAAATATATAAACATTTCTTTTTTCTAAAAAAAAGGAATAATAATTGCAAACACATAAAAAGAACAAAACTATCTGCATCATTTTGAGTACAAATGTTCTAAAATTGCTTAAAATTATCACAACTGCCATACAGAAAAGTAAAACACTGTGACACATTTTTGAACTCAAAAAAGTTCATAGCGTCGAGACCAAAAAATTCTGAAAGGGTGTGATGGTTGTATAAAAACCCTGTCTTGGTTTGGTCTGATTAGCTGCCGTTTTCTTTTTGTTGCACTTTTAACTTTTCGGTTTCAAAATAGGAATAACGATTCCATATCTCGTAAACTATTTATATATTACAAATCATTTCCTTGTAGCAAATCAAAAAAATTACTTCTTCGTACTCAAAATTACAAATGTTGCGCAAAAAAGCCAAGTTTTGATCACTTTTCTACAGATTTTCAACTTCATCTTGAAACCCTTTTCAAATTTTGACAAGTAATACAGCACAAAGTTGTAGCTTAGACCAAAATAAACAAACCGTTAGAACGAACCAACCTCATTTAGTTACTCCTTCATATAGTTATAGGCCCACAAGCACGTACAACTGTCATAAAAACTCGAAAAATCTAACATTTTCAGTAAAAAAGTAAAAATTATTAAAATTTTTTAATTGCAGTTTTTAAGTTATGTTTCCTTACTGTTTTCTTGATTTATTACAAAACAATCGAAATTTTTGACTGTGTCAGCCAATTGGTACCAATAATTGCCATTTTTCGAGTTTTGGTTCCAATTCTACATGCTGAATGGCCCGTAACTATACGAAGGACCAATCGAATGAAGTTGGTATGTTCCAACTTTGGTTTATTTAAGTCCAAGCTACGTTTTTGTCCTGCATTGCTAAGTCAAATTCGTTACAGTTTTCAAGACAAAGTTGAAAAACAGTACAAAATGAGGATAACATGATGATTATAAGACATTTTTGTAATTTTGAGTACAAAGATGTGACTTTTTTGAGAATATTTTGTAAGCTTAGCCAAGAGCAACAACTTCCTCTAAGATGTCAAAGCGAAATTCCAAATAGTTTACGAGATATGGAGTTGCGAATCCCAATCAGAAACTGAAAACTTCAAAGTGCAATAAATAGAACACGGCAGCTAAGCAGACCAAACCCAGTGAAAGTTTTTGTACTACCATCATACCCTTTTCAGAATTTTTTGGTCTCGACTCTCTCTTTTTAGTGTTGCACAGTGTAAGTTGCCATTAGGAAGTGTAGCTACAAAAGTGTGCAATGGTGCAGTGCGCTATCACGCCCTTCCATTCTTTTCGATTCCCATACAAGTTTGAAAAAAAATTTTCTTTGTTCATTCCCAATATACCACAATATAAGATTTCGACATCCATTTATCATCAATCAAATTTCTTTTTCTCAACTTGGAATAAAATGTACTTGAAAACCGAACATGATCAACTCAAATCAAGTCTTTGCGCTCTCAAAAAATTGTTCTTAAAGTGAGAACATTAAGAACTACATATGAGAAACGCCGTTTTTACACTGTTCTTGAAACCGTTTGTGCTCATCTTGAGTCCAATGTTCTCGGATTTTTCCCTCTAAGTATAACTATAATTTGGTTAACCATTGGCGAAACAAGCGCTCAGGTCCTAAGAAATGGGTTGATATGTTTGAATCAAAAAACCTAAACAAATTTACTTGCATCAAGGCTTGCATCAATCCGAAAATGTTAATTTCAAGACGGATCCTACTTGAAAATCAAATGATCCGAGATTGAAGTAAGTATCGAATTCCAATGTCAAAGCGAAACTAAGAGAGAAAATCTCTCTCACTAATACAGTCAGGCTAAATGGGTACACACTTATACACGAATTTTTCTGTCAACTTGCCTTGGAATCCCCAAGGGCCCTTTCGACATCAGAAGGTAACTGTCCAATTGCAGTCGTTAGCCCAAGCAACCAGCCTCCATTGTGGTGTTGTTTGTGTTCTGTTTTTACAGTTGTATGCGAACAACTAATGACCTCGAGCCGGCTAAAACTTGCTAGTTTGAAAATCAAAAAGGTCGTTAAAAAAGAAACATGGTGTTCTCTTGGGGTTGCTTTTTTTGGTGTCAAAATCAGCTTAAATATAGAGCTTAAGGCAATTGCAGGCATTTTTGCAGAAATCATTATTCGCATTGAATATCAATATCGAGCTTAATCTCGGGTATTCATGCCACAAGCCGATTTCGAGTTCAAATCAAGTACGAAAATGGAGCTTAAATCAATTTGGGACCTTCTTGATTAGATCTGACTAAGGGATCAAATCGTGCTCGAATAACGAGATAAAATAGCTAAATCAGGATCAAAACAAGAATTCCGGGATTGAAAAATCCGTACTCAAATCAATCCTCTCGTATTTGGGCTTAATCGACTTTTGGCATCGTTCGGGATTGATTTTTGTTCGGATATTAACTCATTATTACCCACTAACACACAAATTTTCAAGTTCTTAGCTTATGTAATATCTAGCTATGGCTCTGAACCACTTTTCAAACTCTTTAAACGGGTTCGGAACCGGTCTTGAACTGGCAAAATATCTTACAAACTATTTGCAAACTAAACATCAAATATTATGTGTATAGCTGAAAATAATTCTTAGAAATGACTCGGAAACACTTAGATCTGGTTCTAAAGCGATCTGGAACCAGTAATTTATAACGTGTTTAAATTTTTAGTTGACACCCAATTTTTTGTTCGACATTTACACCAAAGCTTAAGTTTATAGTTCAAACAATTTCCGAGAAATTCCTTTGAACCACTTTTAAGCCGGTTCAAAGGGGGTTTGGCTCCGGTTTTGAACTAGTATAGATCCCATCTCTATATTGAAGAACAACAGCTATCAAAGCTTCAAAAACGCCAAATATATGGTTTTGTTTCATTTTGTAACCGCTTCGGATTCGGAAACGTTTTTGAGCAAAATATCAAGCTAACTATTTCCAACCTACTCATTAATTTTTTAAATCATAGCTTAAAAAAGTTAAGATACGACTGTAAATCACTTTTGAATCGGTTAAATCTAGCTCGGAACCGGTCTTGAACCGGAATAATATCTAATTCCCTTTTTCCAAACCACAAACTGAACTTTAAGCTTATAGCTTACATTTTTTCTGAGCTCTAAACCAGCGGTGGGCATGAAATTTGAGTTTGGGAGCAGCGCAGAAAAAACAACAGAAAAAATAACCGTTATCAGCGAGTCTCGATCGCCCATAATGCAAATGTTGCGCCGTCTTGTAGGCGCCGTGCTCCGATTCGCATTGGCTTTGTTGTTGATTGCAATTTGAAGCGAGTTAATTTCCGACGCAGTTTATTATGAGACTGACTGGAGCCAAATCTCGGAGCAAGGGCCGCTGCTCTAAACGACCCTTACCACTGGCTCAAACAAGTAAGGAACTGTTCTTGAACCAGTCAAATAGCTAACACCCCTTTGGGCTAGGTGACGGAGTGCTTTTGAAAAAGGACTTGTCATTCCTGAAATATATTGGGTAATAGCCATGAGTTATCCAAAGATTAAAAAGGTATAACTGTAGTTCAGAAAACTACCATCACTTCATTTGCAAAGTGATAGAACCAGATTCGTGATAGTAATTGGCGTTTTCCATTGCATACTTATTCTGCTTGGCATTTGTAAGTCTATTTCGGGGACAATCAAAGAAATATGGTACCTAATTTAAGAAAGAGCCTCTAAGAATTGTAGGGCTCAATGTAAGTACGAAAAATTGAAGGAGGAAGAAATTGAAATTGAAATTCAAGAAATCTTGATCCTATTTCAATAAAATTAAAAGTTGTTCTTTGGTAGAATATCATCTAAAACAGCGGTGGGTACTAAAACCTAAACCAAGGGGCGCCACAGCAACATTCAAACTCGCCATCTATTGCGTCGCAGAGTTGCGGTCCTTGTATTTTATGGTTTACTGCATTCCATTGTCTTTTGAGAGACATAACGCGCCGGGTGTCTAAAAAGTAATTTCCTATACAAATTGCTTGAGTTTAAACCACCTTAACTACAATTACACCGTTCCACTGTACACTTGGTCAGCAGACACACTTGCATTGTTGTTCTCATGTTGCTGTTGTCCATTGATTTGCTGGTCTTCTACAAGTATTTATATGCATAGACTACAACTCCACCCCCTCCATTCGAGACAAATCATCTCTGACACTTGACATGCGTTTTGCAGCGCCAACAAATCCGAGTCGCAGACTACTCGCTCACTCAAATTGCCTGGCTATTGAGACGTTTTCTTTATACATATATTTATAGACCCCATTCCCCATTCCCATTCTGTGTCGGTGCCGTTGACAGCAACTTAGATCATTGGCCACATTTGAGAGATTGTGTCGCAGAGTCGGGGCATAAGACTGCGCAACTTTGCAACTATAATAAAAATAGCACTCAACGGCGACACAAGTATATAAACTACTACTACTCGTGCATAAAAAGATGCTTAAAAATAAAAACCAACAACGCCTATCAAATCAAAACACATTTCAGTCCAATTTGTCAGCTCTCAAGGAATTTGCAAATCAATTTTCATTCTCCCATCTCTGGGAAAGCACAGATAATTCATATTTACGTATACACGAGACTTCAAAGTGAATTTCCTTAAAATTAGTCACAACTAAAAACTGTCCGACCTGGTTCAAATGAATGGCGAGCCAAAAATACACGGAATGGGTGGAAAATGTTCCTTTTAGCAATTGCACACTTAATTAATGAGCTTTGCCTTTGATCTTCTGTGAAGTTCAGTGGTGCCCGGCTGCTTAAGTCAGTACCAGCCCCCCCCCCCAACCCTGTTCACAGCTGCAGAACCGAGTGACAAAAACAAAATTTTTCACGCACTCAGTAAAACTCTTTTGAACCTGCCCCTTCGCCCTACCAAAAAAGAGGGAAGTCTTTTGACTTTTGCAGCAACTGAACTGTCACTTGGTTGGGTTTGGTTTTTGGCTTGGGGACATGTGTCGCACATGTTAAAGATGCGCGCAGCTCACCATATTGGTAGTGGAAGCGTGACACGAGGAATATGATAATTAAGTATAAAATAAATATAAAATGTCAAGGCTATCTCGTTGGATAAGTCAGTAGAATCCAACTCATACAAACAAAGACTTACGCATGGACTAAAGCAGCGGTGGGCACGGCTCTTGCGTGGCCTTGAGGCGCCGACTCGCACAAGCAGACGTCTTAATAAATGCAATTGCCTCGCTTTGTAGAGTGTTACAACATCCAAATCGGAGCAAGCTTGGCACACACGCAGACGGCGCAACAAATGCAGTGTGTCAAGACTATCAAGACTCGCTGTTAAGAGTTGCTTTTTCTGTTGTTGAAGTTGGACTGCTCCCAAACTCAAATTGCGTACCCACCGCAGAATAATAGTATTAAATTTGGAAAAACTCTACAAGAGTTTCAAAAAAGTATGAAATTATAAACTAATTTAAAACCAATTTCGTTTCATAGCTTAACCAAAAATTAAGCTTTAAACTTAAAAAATATAATTCTACTTAAGATGGGACTTACTAAATTGGGCACTTCAAATTTCTTTCACATTTCTGCCACCTTTTCCAATCACTTTTCTTTAACTTCCTCTCAGTCTCTGCTTTCACATTCTTCCTATAAAAAGTTTCCTTCCATGCTGTCCTTTCATTGCTTTTCTTTTGTTTCATTCACTAATCACGCAACCATCTCTGATTGTATGCCACTTTCCCAGTTTATTTTACCAGAAAAGTTCAACACCCAATGAGCAATCTTTAAATGATCCAAAACCAGAAACGAGACAAGCAAGCGGCAAGTGCTTAATAAGTAATCAGTCACATCAGTGCTCAACTCATATATACTCCTATAGATAAGGCCAACTTAAGTATGTTTGTATGTACCACCTAATTAGTGCAAAAATCAGGGATTTCCCCATCAAAGCGTTTATGTGAGTAAAGTCAGCCCAATGTTTGTGTCTCGGAAATGAAATGTCTGCCTCACATTCACATGGCGCAAATGTGCAGATCATGATCATGGCAAGTCTGTTTGCTTTCTGGTTTAATGATCACTTCTCGCCCAGCGGAGGAGCAGGACTGAGGAGCTGTGGCATTTATTTAAATTTAAATTTACTGACTGGTGTCAAAATGCGTGAGCCAGGCCATTAAGCCTTGATATGCACTTGCAACTTAACTTTTATTTTTTTATATATTTTTTTCCTTTGCTTTTCTCCTTTCAGATATTTTCACATGTTGCAATCAAGTCTTTGGCTCATGTCGCACAGCATGCGAAAATGTAAGTATGTCTCGTTTTGGCGATAGGGAGTGGGGGGTACGCGAAATGATGGAGTGGGGTGATCATATATCATACAAATGTGAATACACTTAACTTAGAGAGCCACAGTTATGGCCAGAAGTAGACGGAGAGTTAGTTAAGAGATAAAAATACAATAATTAGCTAATGCTAGTGATTTAGTTTAGACGCCCCTGAATATGGGAAGAAATGCTGGAGAGATATACGACCAGATTGATTTAAAATACAGTACCAGTACAGGTAATCTGAACAAAGATGATTTAGAAACAGTTTAAAGACCAGAGTTTAATGAGTTAAAAAAATATAGGACAAAAGTTCGAAAAGTATGCAACGTTTTTTAAACTCCGCTATTTGTGAATCCTTATGAACTTGTACATTGCGAATAGAAATGTGAGTTCAAAATTTGAGATCCATATCTTTAAAATTGTGGTTGTTATTCACCTTTTTTTTGGTCCGCGTGCAAACAATAGGAGTCTATATTTAAAATTTGGTTTCTCTAGCTTTTCTAGTCTCTGAGATCTAGGCGTTCGTACAGACAGACGGACAGGGCTATATCGACTCGACTATTGATACTGATCAAAAGTATGTTTACTTTTTAAGTTCAGTGACGTTTCCTTCTTCCTTGTACATACATTTGAACAGACATTATATACTCTGTATACCTTTTATAGCAATTTATCGATATCGGGTGAAGCTGTTGTTGCGAAAGGCAAAGTACTTAGTACACTCAGAAATTTATTTTTCTATATTTAATAAAATCGCCCTAGATTCGACTATATATCTATTTCATGAATCACCACGATTCAATCATCAGCAGACGAATGGCATGTGTAGGCATGACCGGAGCCATGCGTACCTGTCCGACTGCGGCATTAGAGGTACTTGATGGAGCTAACACCACACCACCATACCATCTGCCTAAAGATGAAAGCAACACTGCTCAAGACTAACAGCAGAAGGAGCGGGTAGAAACCACATAGTAAGCCTGAAGGGACTCTGAGAAGGCTGGAAAAGGAAATCCCTATAATCCTTCAACCCAGAGACGATATGGTGGCTGAGTACCACTTTGAAAGGAATTTCACTGTTCACAAAAGTAATAAGAGAGATTGGATCTCACTAGAAGAAACATACAAAATGCAACCACACACAATTCAGTGGCGCCCCAAGGAACTGGACTTGGGGTAGCAAGATCGGGAACGAAAAGGTCTGAGGCAATGGGAGAATTCGCAAGTATATTTCAAGCCGAAGTATGTGCCATCTCCCGATGTGCAGACCTTAATATGGGAAAGAACTACCATAACAGAGAGATAGCTATACTTTCTGATAGCCAAGCAGCGCTCAATGCGCTTAGCAGCAACAAGTTCAGCTCTGAGCTAGTCTTAGAGACAAAGATCAAATTGGACCAACTAGACAGCAGGAACAACCTGACCCTACGTTGGATACCGGGACATAATAATATCCCCGGAAACGAATTGGCCAACGAATTGGCACGCAAGGGTGCAGCCACCGCAATGCAGACACACAATTAAAAGTCTAATTAGAAAGGAAGAGAATACGCTTAGAACAGCCTCCTGGGTAAACACCAGGGGGATGAAACAAGCTAAAGTATTAATAGTGAACCCTAATCTCAAAAGATTCAAAAAGTTAATCAAACAAGGAAAGAATGCCCTAAGGATCTTGACAGGGCCACTGTAGGCTACGAAGCCACATGTACACGTTTTGAATAACAAACACCCAACTATGCAGATATTGCGAAGAGAAGGAGAAGTCCTCCGAGCATATACTAGCACATTTGGGAAACACATTTTACACCCAACCAATATCAGTAGCCTAGAACCCACGAAAATCCTGACCTTCGTACGGGAAATAGGGCTGCTACGAGAGTTGTAATTTCAGTAGGGGGCACAATAGACCGAGATTGGTCTCGGTGCGCTATTCTCCCAACACTAAATAATAAAATACTCCACTTATGACCAAAATATACTTACTTCCTCCGCCCTTTAGCTAAAGTGGTTTTATAAGTAACTGACTTTATTGAATAATACTTAATCTAACAATTATCGTTGAGTCAAACGGAGCGAAGCGGGACCCACCCGCGCTAGTCGAAGCCAAGCCAGAAACTGCGCGCCAGGGATGGCGCGTGGGTTGTCGCTCTGCTACTGCGTCAGGGGGCGCATCACGATGCATAGTGTGACCAGAGGTTGCCAGGGCTGCCACAGTCCTGGCGGTATTGGCGTTATCTATTGGTCAGTTTAGAAAATCCCTCATTGTTCAATTGTGGCAGCCCTGGCCACCTCTGGTCACACCATTCTTCGAGCACCATCCCTACGCAGTAGCAGAACGACAACACAAGCGCCATCCCTGACGCGCAGTTTCTGGGTGGGCTCCCGCCAAGTCGTCTGGCGGCAGCATCGCGCTTTACAATCGAACAATAATTGTTAGCTTAAGTTATGTTCAATAAAGTTAGTTACTTATCAAACGTAGTAGCTAAAGTGGTGACCTCCGACGATTGAAAGCAACGAATACGCGAACTTCTGCAACAATTATCTGATGCGTAAAACATTTCGACCGCAGATTCACACACACACGCACACACCCCTACAGTGACGCCATTGTGGGATTCATATCGACTTGCGGCTTTCGATCAGTAAATTCAAACAGTATTAAGTTAACTAAAGTTAACTATTTCGACAACAGCCAGCCAGAAACTCAACGACAGCAACATCTCTAGCCTTTTTGGCCAAGTGTGTCGCACACATACACTCACAGGCACGCCGCACAAACACACACACATGCTGACGGCGTCTGCAGGCGAATTTTGGCGCGTTCTCACACGGACAGCATCTATCAGCGCGCACACACATAGTACAAGCAGCAATTTTTTGTGCAAATCACACGGCTGGCGATCATCGAGGAGGCCTCACTCCAACCAGGAGTCGCTCATTCGTACTTTTGGCAGTGGAATTTTTTTTTGCAATTTGTGAAACACCATCGAAAACCTCCTGTTTAGAAAACGACGCCGGCAACGCCTACACACATTCACACACACAGATACCAACGCATGTGGTCATATGTATGCATATGTATGTATTTATATCGCTCAATCTGCCAGAATTTTCATGAAAGTATGAGCGTAGGCTGGAGCGCCCATTTAGCTTGCATGACATCGACCTCTGCCCACGCATATTGTCCACCGACCTCCTGTCTGTCGCCCCGGTCCTGCACGTCCAACCGTTCACATCCTGCTGCAGCCCAGACTGTCCACCAATCGCTGCCCACGAAAACGTCCATCGCCCAGCCTGCCCTACACCGCTGCTCGCGCATGCTATTTGTGTGCGCCAAACCGACTCTTCAACTACATGTATCCGATCTCACGTTGGTCAAGCATCCGACCAATTTTTCAGATCTTTCATTGTACGCAGCCTGCCAGACGATCGATCATACTTAGTGAAATATGTCGCGCAGCTGAATTCGGATCTTCTGCGCATCTTTCATCATCGCCGATGTTCATGCACAACGATCCCCAATACCTAATCGACCGCAAGCAACCAGCTTTAACTCGAGACGCTCTTTGTTTGGCAATTGATGCCAGCCTGAGTGTATCTACAAGTTCTCGATCTCATCACGAAAGTCCTTAACGATAGGCACCACGAAAGTCCACAACTTGTGGCAATCGAAAGTCTCTACTCGGGGTACAATACCCAGTACTATTGACTCTTCAACTTCAACCCAGATCGAACGAACTTGCTTATCGACCCCCACTCGAAGCAACGGCCTCAACGCGAGGTTAACATCGACCCAACTTCGACACAATCATCACAGCGAGAACTATACGCAAGCTTTCCTCCACATTGGGACTTGTACAAATCCTGTAGATGATCATCACTCACCCCGGACATACATTAATCCCAGCTTTACTTAAACTGTGGCAGCCCTGGCCACCTCTGGTCACACAATTTATCGAGCAGCATCCCTGACGCGATAGCAGAACGACAACACGCGCCATCCCTGGGCTTAGTTTCTGGCTGGCGTCCGCCACGCGCGGCGGCGAGTCGCATCATCGTCAACTCAATCGACTTTCATTCATTCATTTTAGCGTGTAGCATTATCATTCAATAAAGTTAGTTACTTATCAAATCTAGTAGCTAAACAATGCAAGCAGTTATGCAGTTACAGTTTCAATTTTATATATATTATTTAGTTTGTTTTGGCAGTTCCTTTGTTGAGGTGTATTAAGTATACCTAAGTCATTAAAGAAAGCCATTCAGGGAAAATAATATTTTAAAACCGCATAGCGACAGTTAAGCATAATTAGCATTCATCTTATTTCATACGGAACCAAAACGTTATTTTCTGAATTTCTTACAATTTCCTTTAAATCAAATTTCAATTAAAACATATTCTAAGATTTCAGGTTCTCTTACAATATCGAAGTAACTTATTGGATTATCATATGAGAGAATACTTACCCCACGTAAAAATACACTCCCACCCTCTC
>JBAMBO010003047.1:0-39464 GCA_037044535.1 Lordiphosa magnipectinata
TTATCTTACGAAAGAATACTACAACGCGAATTGGCGTCTGTAATACGACTCCAGACGCATTCAGAGCTCCGAAGTATGTCAGTCACACTTGTTGTCCGTTGAATTGTTTTCTATTTTCCGCTATTTGGTGTGCTTTTGTCTTGTGTGGTGTGTGTGTGTGTTTGAGAGAATCCAACAATAGCAAAAACATCTTCCATTAATAATAAATAAAGTAAGGGCAAAAAAAAAAAGTTGGCAAATATTTGCCAACTGCAGTTAGCAACGCGGTAAGTCTTTTATTTGACTTTCTAGTTATATAAAAAAAAACGATTCATTATCTATATACAGCATAACTTTGCCTGTCTCACCTAGACCCACTTCATTATCTATATTAGACATGCAAATAAAGTTGAATAAAAAAAGATATAACTATAGTTAAGCATCTTCTGGCTGTTTATCAGGGATGTGGCCAATGTGGTCTTTTTGTAAACAAACAACAAAGAAAAAAACGAGAGGATTTGGGTGGAATCACCAATCCAAATTAAGTGAAGGAGTTACCCTTCACCGATGCTCAAAAACTGATACATAAATTGCCGATCAATTGGTTTTTTCCATCGGTTAATCTACGCCATTTTCATGTGCTCCAAAAAAAGGCGCCAAAGACCAAGTTTTCCAATTAAGCATTTGCTATTTAACTTTCACAAAGTAAAAAAGATGTTTGATTAGCAAACCAAGCCCACAATATACCCAAAGGGGTGAATCAAATTGGTTTTAGAGAACGCACCCAGGTAGATAAAACAATTTTTGATAACTTAACACGCATAGGGAAAAATTCAAGATCATAAGACTCTAGCACAAACGTTGTCATAAACAAGGTGTTTTCTCATTTCAGTACTACAATGTTCTCACTTCTAGAAAAATGTTTCTCCCATTGAGTTGAACTTTCTTCATTTCAAGAACATTTAACCCCCTAAAAATTGAGAATATTTCGCTCTTGTTTTGGTTCTTTTCACTTTGTGTAGCAAATTCAGTAACATGAATAACATTTGGACTTGGTCAGTTTTGGCTACGGAGCTGTTTTAAATTGTTTTCTAGCAGGCAATATCCAAGCCAGCATTTTATGAAATTTCTAATCACATTCGAGTCTTTTTCGAGTCCTCTGTCTGATTAATGAATCATGATCATAAATTATACTTTTGTCGGGAGAAAATACTACCCTAGCCGCGACTCTCCCCGAACAGTTTTTTATAGACCGTTTTTCTGATCAGTTTCGACTCATTTTCGAGTCATTTGCGAGTCTTTTTCGAGTCGTTTTTCAATGAATCACATTTTGAGTAACGGCATGAGTCATTTTCGAGTCCTTCTCAAATCGCACATAAACTAAATCTCTGTTTCAAATTCAAAAGTGATCGAAAAAGACTCATCAAAATGATTCTTGTTGAAACGATCTTCCAAATGCTACCCAGACAGCGTTTTATCGTTTTCTGTTCATAAATTATACTTTTGTCGGAAAAAATGGTACCCTAGAGTCATTTATAGACCGTTTTTCTGATCAGTTTCGACTCATTTGCGAGTCTTTTTTTTTTTGGATTCACATTTTGTGTAAAGGCATGAGTCATTTACGAGTCTTCCTCAAATCACACATCAAAAGTGCTCGAAAAAGACTTATCAAGGAAATCCTTTTAAAAAAGTGATCTTTCAAATGCTATCCAGACAGCATTTTATAAAATTTCTGATCAAATTCGAATTTATTTCGACTCATCTGTCTGATTTAAATAGTCATATATGCGCTGGTTTTCTAATCATAAATTATACTTTTGTCGGAAGAAAATGGTACCCTAGAGTCGTTTATAGAACGTTTTTCCGGTCAGTTTCGACTCATTTGCTAGTCTTTTTCGAGTCTTTTTTTTAATGAATCACATTTTGAGTAAAGGCATGAGTCATTTTCGAATCTTTCTCAAATCGCACATAAAATAAATCTCTGTTTCAACATCAAAAGGGCTCGAAAAAGACTCATCCAAATGATTCTTGTTAAAATGATCTTAAAAATGTTAGCATTTTATGAAATTTTTGATTCGAGTCTATTTCAAGTCCATGCGCAGGATTTCTGATCATAAATGATAAAATGGTGCTCTAGACGTGACTCTTGTTGAAGAGACGTTTATAGCCCGCTTTTTTGAACAGTTTCGACTCATTTTCGAGTCGTTTTTGAATAAATTACATTTTGAGCAAATGCATGAGTCATTTTCGAGTCTTCCTCGCACATGACACTAATCTCTTTATAATCATCAAAAGGGCTTGAAAAAGACTCACCATGGTGATACTTGTTAAATTGATCCTTCAAATGCTAGGTGGTTATAACTGAATAGTATTTCGATTTCGATTCTGATAAAGGTTTCGTTAAAGGCTCCCGTCCATCGGTTACTGAAAGTTCCAATATGTCTGAATCGCTTTTCGTTTGGTATACGGTACAAGTTAGAGTGCCGGTTTGATTCCTTAGTTAATAGTCTTTCCAGCGTTTTCAAAGAAGAGAGCACGTATGATCTTCTTAATTTATTCTTTATGGTTCAGTTGTTCAGTTTCTCTCTCAATTGCTCAGCAGTTGACTTTGGCTTTGAAGGACTTACCGATATGTCAGCTCTTTACTTGAAATTATTGCTTAAATTTGAGCTGTCTAATTCTCTATCTAAATCGATAGCTTTTTATAAACTCTTGCACTTTCTTAAGGCGTCTACGGAAATGTGAAGTGACGTTAAGTTACATACACAAATTGAGGAAAGGAGAAGCAAAAGTAATGATTTCGCCACACTTAACATTTTGCAGGCTTGCAGATAAGAATAAATGTTACGCTTAACAGTTAATGTAACGCTTAACAGTAAATGTAACGCTTAACAGCGCAGTATTTGTGGAGTCTATGTAAACCAGCAACTGTCAACGAGAGCGAGACCAAAAAGTGAGAGTGTATTGCTTCGATCTGACCGCATCGATAGCTGGCCAGCGACTGAAGTCCTGCTTACTCTCTTGGCCTCAGCTTCGGCATGCGTTCGGCTCGTGTATGTGTAAATAGAGAAGCTTCTACGGCCCCTGGTGCTTACCGGTGAACATCGATGATTTAAACAGGCGGTGAACCTCGTTTTGTTTTGAACAGTTGAACTTATATTGACGCCACTCAATGTCACGTCGCCCTTTCTGTATTTTTAAGCTATCAGTTGAAGTTAAATTTAAAAACGAAAACGAGAAGGCAAAACTAACTTAATTTGGGCTGAAGATTGATTGCAGTTGCACTTGTTCAATAAAAATAGCAACAATACAACAAAAATTGTTATTTAGAAGAGTAAAGTCAACTTTCTTTTAACTATCATATCCAGACAGTTTTCATCTTTATTGGCAGCTTTGCAAAATTTAAAAAAGAAAACCAATTAGTGAGTTGAGCTGGCTCTAGGTCCGAAAAAGTTCCGTTTGTTGACAACTGTAAACAACTTATGCATTCGGACCTAGAGCCAGCTCAACTCACTAATTAAACATAAGAAAGGTCGCCAAGTAAATTACAACAAAAAAAAAACCACAAACTTCAATTTATGGCGTAATTTTTTCTTCAGTCTGATCACACTAGACTTATGTTTCACGTTGACGATATATGTGACGAAGTAAGCTAAATTACTTACATCCCAGAGGCCTTTAAAATGGGAAGACAAGGAAATGCAAGTGCGAAAATTTGGTTCGAAATGAACGATTTTGAATAATGTGTTTCTCGACTAATTTTAGGTCACATTTTTCCAAGAAATTTTGATATTTTTTTGTGGAATTCAATTGAGGAATGCGTATCGTCTTGGAATATAACTCTTTGTCATGGCTGTTGTAAAATCTTCTTTATGAAAATATTAAACTATTGTCAATCTTCTGATAGTAACAATAAAAAAAAATTAGATCAGACTCAGATTTTGCATTGTTAACAAAAGTTCAACAGAAATGACAGATTTTTAGGTATAAAATGCTTGGCTGATTTGAGATGCCTTTGAGTCTGCGACTGGGTCACGCCCACTTTCTCCAATTGATTTATGGGTAATAAACTAGCGGATCGGAGTAGTGTACAATTGATTTCATACCTATAAATATAACCCAGACTGATATACAAAAATGTAATTTTACTAGAAGTCATCTCGTGCTTATTTACTCCTTCCATTCATCGCACCATTCAAAACTCCAAATATTGTAAAATTCGATTCACATTGTATCTTTTGAAAAATAAATTTCACTTCCGGTTTTCTTGAGCTCTTCGTAATCGATGCTAGCAGAACTATTTATACACCGACAGCCTTTATAATTTATAGCCATTGTTACTTCCAGTAACTTCCATTTGCCTTATCAATGCTATTAAAAACTTTCCCTAGACGTCATTATTTGCTTACTTATAGAACAAATGTAAGTAATCCGATTCTAAGTAGAGCAATCGAGTTCAAACACAAGGCATGCAATTGCCTCGCTTTAATGACATTTCCGATTACCATTTGAGCTCAAGAATTTATATTGTATAGACAGAAGTATAATCGAAATAAGCCCCGCTGGATGATAAGACCACGATCGAACTTGTCACCATGAATGAACCCAAAGAGCTAAGACTTAAAATATTTTTAATTTGTTTTATTTTAAGGTTTGTTGAACCCACAAAATGGTTCAAAAAGTGTCACCCTGGAAGGTGCTAACACGACGCAAGCATCTGCAGACTGATGGACATGAGGGTGAGACAAAGCTAAATCGAGTGCTAGGATTATGGGATTTGACGGCCTTGGGCGTGGGTTCTACACTGGGAGCTGGTGTATATGTATTAGCTGGGCAAATAGCCAAGGATCAGGCGGGGCCATCGGTGATGATATCGTTTGCCATAGCGGCGCTGGCTTCACTGTTGGCAGGTGAGTTGTATAAAAAGGAGTTTACACATTTCTTAACTTCTTCTTTTCAGGTATCTGCTATGCGGAGTTTGGAGCTCGTGTACCAAAAGCGGGTTCCGCCTATGTTTACAGTTACGTTTGCATAGGAGAATTTGTGGCCTTTGTCATTGGTTGGAATCTTATTTTGGAGTATGTCATAGGCACCGCGAGTGTCTGTAGAGGTATTAGCTTGTATCTGGATTCGCTGTTAAATGATACGCTGAAGGAAACTTTTGCCGAAATAGCACCCATGAATGTTAGCTTCTTGGGTAGCTATTTTGACTTTCTGGCCTTTGGTTTAGTGGTGGTCTTTGGCGGTAAGTATTAGATACATCAAAAAATACTTTTTGAAAGTTTGTTATAAAGTTTTTTATTTATAGTTGCTCTTGCTTTTGGCGTGGAGACCTCTACAATGGCAAATAATTTTGTGACTTGTGTGAATATATTTATACTGGGATTTGTTATTGTAGCGGGAGCTATTAAGGGTAAGTTGACTAAAGAAAAGTAACGAAACCCATCAGTTACAAGCAGGACTGCAAACCACTTTTAGACCCGGGATTCCGGCTTTTTTTTTACTGCGAACCAAACCCTGAACCGAACCACGAGAACGAAAATTGATGAACCCGAACAAATTCCGAAACCATATGCGCCAATCTAACCAACTCGGTGCATGCTACTGCAGAAACATGTTAGCTGAATTGTCCAGCAACAAAATACACACATTCATACAAACAGAAGAACGCTGCCACAGGCAGCGTTGCCAATTTAGCTATTTTTCCCACCAGATATAGCTATTTTGTAAGCTCGAAAGCAGGAAACTATTCTGTTCTGCCGGTGACTGCAATTGTAGCTAATTATTTAACATTTTTTAGCTATTTTAAATTAATCTCTGTTAAGTTTTAGCATTTTTAACAGTCGATATTTTTGTGGGAATTGTGGGAAAAATAGCTAAATTGACACTAGACATGCGCCAAATTTTAAAGGCATAAAACTTTGAGGCATTTTTGATCAAATCATTATGAAAAAAAGTTCCAAGTGTGGCGAATAAACACAAATCGATGTTCAATTTTGTGAGTGAAAGACGGATAAAAGTGCATACGAGAAAGCATAATCAATGTATTGCAGAATCAGTAAGTTATGGAAAAATATGTCTGTACGTATCTACATTCAAGCACACACTCGATAATTGGCATAAATATCCGAAATTTTTTAGAGGGCGGACTGAAGATTTATTCACTAGCAATGAAGGAAATCCATATCCAGCACACGAGCACCAATCTCACGTCAATTATAATCGACATCTTTACAGTCTTACAATCTATTTATGCGTCAGGTGTATTTCTATATATTGGGTAAAATGTGCAACGAAACAAGGTTCGAACCAAAACCAATGTCCAAAAACCTCGAACCTCAAATTTCCGAACCTTAACCGTTGTTAAATTTTGGTTAAAACCTGCAAGCCGGAGGTTCCAAAAAAATGTTTGGGGTTGCAGCCCTGGTTACAAGAAAACGAAAAGTGTAATGTTTAAGCAAAAACTCCGACAATTTAAAAAAATTCTAGACAAACAATTTATTGATTAAAAACCATAATCAAAATACAACTTCAAGTTTTTTTTGTGGTACCAAAATAGTTATTGTGGTTATTTTAAAATTTTTTATATTTCATTATATCCAATTTACATCGAAATGCAGGCCGGTTTTCAAATTTCACTTCTACGGTAACTTATTAAAAGAGGAACTGATACCTGTTCTCAATCTCAAATCGTACACAGAAAAAAGAAATCCGGCTACAATCAATCCTTAACAATGTCAGAAGTCGGTCAAGTCCGGATTTTCTCACACCAAATACGAGAAGGATTGATTTGAGTAAGGATTTTTCAGTCCCGGAATTGTTGTCTTGATCCCTACTTTAGCTCATGAGAGCTTGACTTTTGCTCGATATTCGTACTTAATTTGATCTCGAATTGGGCTTGGTGCAAGAATACCCGAGATTAAATTAAACTCGATACTCGAACTACATTCAATCCGAAAATGGACTGCATCAAAAAAGGCTGAGATTGACTTTAGCTTGATGTTTGAATTTATTTTTTAACTTTTTTAACGACCTTTTTCATAATCAAACCAGCAATCTGGTGCAATCTAGCCGGCTCGAGGTCAATAGTTTGCATACTACTGTAAAAACAGGACACAAACAACAATATAATTCAGGCTGGTCGCTTTTGAAATCTTTTCAATAGACTTGACCCATCGTCTGCAATTTGCATTTTGTACTTCACACGTATAAGAGCCGAATGCATGCCGAAGTCATTTCTCACTGAATGTCTAAAAGTCAGTCGCAGTCAGCCTAACAAGACAATACCATTCGCAACAGTCCTTAAATATTGCGCTGATTTCCTTTGCGATCCCCTTCTAAAGCTGTTTAATCTATCCCTTGAGCTTGGTGATTTCCACCTATTATGGAAAGAATGGTTTATTATTCCAATTCATAAAAAAGGGTCCAGGTCCGATATAGCCAATTATAGAGGAACATGTAAGCTTTCTATCATTCCTAAAATTTTCGAGCATATAATTAGTTTCCAATTACAACATTTTTACCAACCCATTCTCAGTCCATCCCAGAACGGTTGTATAGTAGCCGTTCGGTTTCCACTAATCTATTTGAATTTTCTTCAATTGTAAATCAAGGATTTCTTCATCGTAAACAAATTGATGTCGTCTACAAGGATTTTAGCAAAGCATTCAGTTAATCGTAATTTACTTCTGTATAAATTATGCTTAGTAGGTCTTCCATCCAACTTTTTCCGCTAACTCAGATCATACCTTTCCAATCGGTTCCAACGTCTGCGGTGTAAGTCTGTTATATTCGAAATCATCCACGTTACTTCTGGAGTCCGACAGGGCAGTCATCTTGGTCCATTGTTATTCAACCTATTGTTTAACGACATCCCGCAAGTTCTTTCCATTTCTATTGCCCTTATGTTCACTGATGATCTCAAGCTATTTGCGAAATTTGACGATCCAAATTCTCCACTTCTACTATAAAATTCTCCACTTCTACTATAAAGTAAGTGATTTAAACGCTCTGAGTGCTTGGTGCAGCCTGAATCGTCTTCCCCTTATTTCTTATATACTTGGTATTTCTAAGTCCATTTTTTCTATGAGCTTCAGCTTATAAAGTACCAAATATTTCATGTTGGAAAATCGCACACGCGAATGAGAGAATGAGAATGTAGATTGCTCTATATAGCGGCCGGTTACACCAATGTAACTTTTGCTATTGCAACTCCAGATATCAGCAGTAGTACAAATAAATTGAGTATTTTGAAAAATACCGAAGGAATTCTTATATACAACCGTGGTCCCATTTTCACTTTCCGCTAATCAGTACAAAATTGGTATAAAATTCCCAAAATTTTTGAGAAAGTGAAAATGGAAGCAAGGCTAATATTCCACCTTGCTCTTAACTAGCATGGATCGTATACATTTCGCACTGGGAATATTTACCGGACGTTCAGCGAAAGTCACAAACAGGTTCCTGAAACTTTTCTTTTGAACATGGCAGAGCGGCAAAATCTAGGCTATAATGTAATCGGTGCGAAAAAAATTACATACGAAAAGTACCTAGTCTCTTACCTATTGAAAAGGTAAATGAAAATAAGGTAAAAGGTACACGAATTTGAAAATACCGAGGTAAGGAAAAAGGTACACAAAATATGTATCTAGGTATGTACCTAGGTATTTGTACCTTGGTACTTCCAAACACTGTCCCTACACCACCAAACTTCTTTACACTTCACTGGAGCGGCCAAATCGCCGCATTACCTGACTTACCAGGATCAAATTGAATAAGTTCAGAAGCAGTTTCTGATTTTTGCACTTCGTGGCACCGTCTTCCATTTACCCTCATATGAACAAAGATTACTCCTAATTGACCTCCCATCACTTAAGTCCAGAAGAATCTATCATGCTGTTGTTTTCATCCTCAAGCTATTGCTTGGTGAGATTAATTCCATTGCTCTTTTATCTTTTGTCAGTGCTACCTAGAGCAACTTGAAACTACACACATATCTACCTACAGACCCTTCCGTTGCCTGTGCCTTGCTTACAACGAGTACTATCACCAATTTTCTAAAGATAGCTCTATCTTAAACGTTAAGAGCTCCTTAATGTCATTCCTCAACTATAACATTTAGTTAAACCGGGTCAGAGTTTACTATTAGCTGGATTTTAATTTGATTACTCTTTAAATTCGTGTTTAACTGAACATTGTTAAGCTTACATCTAAAAAATCAAATAAATATTGCATTTACACATTTTCTGTCCTCCTTTCTTGGGAAATCCTGATCTTATGCCGATCTCGTTTGGCCCTTGGTTTGCAGTGAGCACTTTTCCTCGGAATTGAGCACATAAGTCGAAAAAATCGAATCAAAAAGTTGAGGAATTGAGAACTTATCTGATTGATTCGATTGGTTTGATCAGCTCGAAAAGTACTTTCCTTAAAATCCATATTCATTCTCAGAGCGCTATATTAGTTGCTAAGTAAGGCCTCTGATAATATTGATAACTATGATATTTAATGCATCGACTTAAGAACCAACTTTTTGTTATTGTCCCTATAAGGCAGATTCTATTTTCTAAAGCAGGGAAGCCCAAAATGAGCTTACGGGCGCGTGAATACCAATACAAATGCACAAAATGTATCTCAAGCTATAACAACAACAAGAAATAGAAAGAGAAACCGGAGTTTTGTTTGTGTGTGTGTGTGTGGTCGTGGCTGTCTCAAGCATACAAGCGCGAGGCTAGCGCTGTTGTTGCTTTTTAATTTGAGAGAGACATAGGAGAGAGAGAGAAGAGAGTCACATATAATGTTGTTGTTGCAGTTCTGCACGCGCCCACAACAAAACCTTATCTCGAAAAGAAAGGGAGAAGAGCACGCATATGAAACTGTTGTTGCTTGATGCAGGCTTATGGGCGCGTAGAGCGTATGCGCGCAAGCTATACCTTAGCGCAAAACAACAACGAGTGCGTGGCTTGCGGAATGGGCGCTGGCAACCCTGTTCTATAATATCAAAATATAATATGTGTTTGGTCTTCATAGACACCCAAGCCGCTGATCAAAAGCTTACAGTGTATTCACGTCGATCAGGAAAAAGACACAGGCCATGTCCAAGGTCCGGTTCGAAAGCGGTTCAAAACGGGTTTAAAGTGGTTCAGAGCCATTACACAGAATTTTTTTTAAGCTATGAACTTGATATTGACGTTTGGGTTGGAAAATTGGTTCCAAACCCCATGGGACCGGTGAAAAAGTGATATCTCAAAAAAATGTGAAGCTATAATCTTAAATTTTGTGGTTCAAGACAGATTCTGAAATCAATAGAACCGGTAGAAAAGAGTTTCGAAACTTTATCTTTGAAAGTATTTAAGTTCAGGACTTAAAATAGGGTTGATTGGTAGTTGAAATGTTTTCCAACCCGACGAAATCGGTTTCAAAGCTTTAACTCAGAAATTATTGAAGCTATGAACTTGAAATTTGGTATGCAGGTGGGTAGCCCTGCGTGATTTATACATTTAACTGTTTTAAGAACGGTTCCGAACAAGTTTGACAAGTTTGGCTTAAACTTGGTTATAAATTCTCTGATAACGATATCCTAGATCTTCTAGAATTATGTGGTTCAAAAATCTCAACACAATTTGTCTCGTCAATTTCCAATTTCTTCTTTATAATTCTTTCCAGCCGACTTCAGCAACTGGACTGTGGATCCCATTCAATTGAATAACACCAACATTGGCACCGGTGGTTTCTTTCCCTATGGTTTCGAAGGTACTCTCAAGGGTGCGGCCACCTGTTTCTTTGGTTTTGTGGGCTTCGATTGTATAGCCACCACGGGCGAAGAAGTGCGCAATCCTCGCAAGAATATACCACGCTCCATTCTACTCTCTCTGCTTATAATATTCCTCTGCTATTTTGGCGTCTCCACCGTTTTGACCCTCATGTTGCCCTATTACCAACAAGATGGGAACGCTCCCTTACCCTATGCCTTTGAGTATGTGGGTTGGCCGGTGGCCATGTGGATTGTAACAGTGGGTGGCCTGGTGGGTCTATTAGCCAGTCTGTTTGGAGCTCTATTCCCTTTGCCCAGGGTGATGTATTCCATGGCTCAAGATGGTCTGCTATTTCGTTTCTTGGGCAAGATTAGTCCCACATTTCGGGTACCGGTTACTGGTTCCATTGTGGCGGCACTTTTTACAGCCGTCATAGCCGGTCTCTTTGACTTGGCCCAGTTGGTTAGCCTCTTGTCAATTGGCACTTTGTTGGCTTACAGTGTGGTGGCTATTTCAATAACTATACTGAGATATATGGAATATCGTGAAGCGGAGGGAGAGCAGCAGGCTCAGGTTTCGTCATCGGAAACCACTTCATTGACATCAAGAACGCAGCGTTTTAGTTGGAGTGCAGTCTGCACGCAATTGTTCAATGTTCATCGGGTGCGAGAGCCAAATATGATTTCTACAAGGATTGTGGGTGTGTTGACAGTGGCCTTTTGTAAGTACTTGGAAATGGAGGTGAAGATGGGGAATCTTTACTAAGCTAACTTTCTTTCAGGTCTTCTTTCCTTGGCCCTGGGCTTACTCATCATGCAGGCCTACTCCTCAATCAAATCCCAAGAACCTTGGGCTCTTACTCTGCTAGTTCTATTCATTCTGTTGATACTTTTGGTACTCCTGCTGATCTGTCTACAACCCCGTGAACCGCACAGTGGCTTCTTTCGTGTACCTTTTGTACCCGTTGTGCCTGCCATCAGCATCTTTATCAATATCTATCTAATGCTTCAGTTGGACAGCTGGACTTGGATACGTTTTGGTGTCTGGATGATTGTGGGTAAGTCTCATGCTTTACGCTTACGAATCTTATGCATGTGTTCCTAGTTGATAAGTGCATGAACTAATCTGTAACTTCCTAGGAATTCCCATATTTCTTGCATGCTGGTGCCTTTATGATATTAAGAATCCTCATAAACGAAATGCTGCACGAATTCAGTTCTACAAGGAGCTTAAGTCAAGCATTTACCCAGACAAGGGTCTATCTAAGGAAAGCATTTTGACCCAGGACACACCCATAAAAAGAAGTCCCACTTCTAGCCTGGATCAGATACAGAATCTAAGCGAAGTGTGTGAAGATTTGATTGAAGTGAAGCATTCAAATGGCAAAGTTTTCTATGTGGAGGATACAAAAAGTGAAAGTTCGACCATAACCATAGGTGAATCACCTTCCCGTGACGAGGAACAGTCGGTCATAGCCATGTTGGATGATGTGCTGGATGCGGAAGATACACAACAAAGGCGAATGGAGCAGCAGATCTTTGAAAGACATTTCAGTATGGATTCTGGAATGTATCCCAGCGTCATTGAGACCACCATAGTGGCCACAGTGCACAGTAGCAGCGATGATGAGGTGGCTAGTGTGAGATCCTCACAGTTGCAAAAGTATGAAGAGTGCAAGCAAGTGGCCCAAGAGATGCTCGATGAAATGTTCAGCAGTGTGGCCTTCCTTGAACAGCTGCATGCGGCTCGGGTTGTCAAAGTGGAGCTACCCACCACACCGCAGCTCAGACGCATCGAGTCTGAGGACTCTGTAGCTTCCAGCATAGATGATCCTTTGCACTCGGAAAAATTTAAGAATCGCCTTAGTCATCTCATTATGAATGCCAGTGTGTATAAGCCCAAAAGGATTGAAGAACCCACCGAAACAGAACCCCCGGAGAGGGAAAGGTCAACGCTGCGGCCTACACTGAAGCAATCAAAAAGTGAATCCGATGTGCGTCAGTTAATGCTCAAGGCCATCAGCGAACTGAAAACATACGATAATGAGGATGGTAATGAGGCCTCTTCCGCCATTCCAGCAGCAGCAGCAGCAGCAGCACCATCATCATCTCCTGCTGCTGCTGCCGTCCACATTCCCCGTCCACCGAAATTCGATCCGGTTTTGTACAAGACCATAAACAGCATTAGTTTGCGCAAACAGCGACCCAGTTTGAGCAAAGGGCTTGTGGTAGATGCGAGGAACTTGAAGGTAACAGCATTGCCTCCAGCCGAACCATCACCACCATCACCATCACCGGAACTGGAGCCGGTGCCATTCAAAGCGAAATTGGAGGCCATATTGCAGCGTGGACCCTCGCATCGTACACAACAACGTCCGGACGCTGTTGCCCGTCGACGTCCGCAGTCGATGTATATTGAAGAGGAGCTGCAGCGAGCGGTGGAAAGCTGAAACCAAACATAAGAGGGTGCGCTTTTACCCGAAAGTAGTTTAGACTGTAGCAATATGAATGTAAATGTAGTTGCAATTGTACTTAGAAATTGTAGTTAGAGTTAGTTAAATGTGAAGCAATTCTAGATGATAAGTGCAGCTAAGTGGGGGAGAGGATTGCGCATGAAGGGGAAATGGGCAATGTGCGCTTGACTAGTTCAAAAGGGTGGAATTTAAAGTTTAGATGTGACGCAGTGGCAGATTAACTCATGAGTAACTTGACCCACGGGAAAAAAGTTGAAAAAGTATCCAATATATTTTATATTTTTTTGGAATTCAATAAGAAGAAGATAGTCGATTAGGCCCGACTGTACCCTGTAACTGTCAAAATTTATATACCTAGACAGTTGCTCCAATTCAAGCTTCAAGCATTTTGTTGTTCTGTCTCTTTCTGGCTAAGAGCTGATATATCATATAACTGGCATTGGAAGGATTAGCTAAAATCTCCTTTTGTGTAAACAAAGATACTTCAAGTACAGATTAGAGAGCTGCCTGATTGCAATAAAAGCAACTTAAGAAGCCTTCAAACTCAAAATGAACTGAATGAGTTTTGACACTCATTCAAATTCTTTGGAGTGGGTGTCAAAACTCATTCAATTCATTTTGTTGCCTTACTCACTCCAATGAATTTGAATGAATGTGAATGCTGGTAGAATATCAAATTTACAACATTGAATTGAATTGAAAATACAGTGAAGGTCAAATATATTCATTGTCAAAGTGACAAAAATTGGGGAGTGGACCAACTTACTAAAGCGCGAAAGTAAATTTATTCTGTTGCAAAATTAAATGTAACAGTTTTAAACAAGAAGGAAAGTCGGTCTAAAACATACTCTTTACCCTCCCAAAGTTGGCATATATCAGATCAATTTAAGTTAGAAGCCATATAAAGTGGCAAAATAGCCATAAAGTGGGTGAAGTACTGCACATCGCCGTTGCGGCCGGTGCTACCCATCATAATTGTTTGTTTTTCTTATAACTCGACTATCGATCATTTGAAGATCATTCCTTCGGCAAATCAATAAATAATCTTGATTACTAAATATCAATTGATAAAGACAACATCCTTAATCATTTTAGAACCATTTTTTAATATTTACATATTCTTTTCCCTTTCCCACTTAAAACATATGGTTTTGATACTAAATTTGCCTAAACTAAATCTGAGTGATCTAAGTCCACTATGTGTTTTGCTTTTTGACTCATTCAATCGATTTGCTTTGTATATTCATTCATTCACACTCAGTCATTTTGAGCATTCAAAATTTCACATTCAATTTGATCGAATGCAATTCAAAATTCATTCAGTTGAAAGTTTGTACTCAAAAGAGGGATTCGTATTCATGTGTACTTATTGTTGCACACAGTTTGAGTGCACTCATGCCGACCGTTTTTATACTCTGTACCGAAGGTACATAGAGTATATTAAGTTTGTGCAAAAGTATGTAACAGGGAGAAGGAATCGTTTCCGACCCTATAAAGTATATATATTCTTGATCAGCATCAACAGCCGAGTCGATATAGCCATGTCCGTCTGTCCGTCCGTCCGTCCGTCCGTCCGTCCGTCTGTCCGTCCGTATGAACGAAGAGATCTCAGAGATGGTAAGAGATAGAGGTTTGACATGTATGGGACATATATTTCTTATACTTGCAGGCAGATCAAGTTTATTTTCAATTTTTGCCACGCCCCCTCCCGCCCCCGCAATTTGGAAAAAACTTCATATCTCCTACAGTTTTGGAGATAGATCGTTCGTTCCTTCTAGAGATACCTTGTAAACAAAATTATTTATCGATTTGCTGAAGAAATGATAAAGATCGGATGAACGATACTCAAGTTATGGGCAAAAAACGGCCAGTTAACCCCACCCACCCCCCCACCAATAACCACAGCAACATACCCTAACCGTTCAACACAGGCAATCTTAGTGCGAAAGAGAAAGAGAGAGAGAGAGAGAAACTTACAGAGCGCACCGCGTTGTGCGCGGGGTGTTAACTGGCCGTTTGACTCCTGAGCAAATGCGAGTGTAAGGGTACAGAGTATGTTATAGTCGGGCTTGACCGACTTTCTTTCTTGTTATGGATATTTTTATCAACCATAGAAGTTTTTAGCAAGCTCTACGTCAATAAATGATGATTTTTATAACGTTTCTAAGACAAGACACGCACAACACCACAAAGGAGGCTGGTGGATCGTATAGCTATTTCATAAATTTCCACAATTCAATCATCAGCGATCTTTGCCCAACTTCAATGAGCTGGCAGAGGTTGCCTCATGCCAGAACTGCTATGACCGCTTGGGAATCCCAAAGACAGGCTTGTAGCAAAAATCCGACAACAGTAGCAAACGCCAAGTCACAGATGCTGTGTATATGTGTTGTGCATGCCCGAATCATAAGCTTTAATGTCATATTTAGCCCTCTATACCTTAAGGTTGTTACTAAAAACACAAAAACTCCAAAATCTCTCATAGTTTTTTGGTTAGCTGACTAGTTTTAAGCATTCATAAGGTCCAAATCTTAGAAATGCGTGCTCTATTTTCTATTAATGCCATTAAAGGCTTTAACGATGTCAATAACAGTTTTAACATTTAAAGCACTTTTGTTAGCCTTAAGATCGTAGAGATAACTCTCGTCATCTTCCTAAAACACAGCTCGCAAAAAGTGATCCCTTTTAACAAGCTGTAAGAAAAACGAGTAACGGGTATAAAAAACAGTCACCCTCGGACACAATGAAAAAGGGAAAGGAATTCCTCACTTTTCCCGTAAGAATCTTTTTCGCCTGAGACACTTTGCTGGGCATTATCTGCCGAAAGTGTCTTTTGCGCAGGTATGTGCGTTTGACTCAGTAAAGAGTGTGTGCTATTTTGTTCTCCTTCTCTTCTACTCTTTGCTTGCCTTGAAATGTATTGCTCAAATACAAAAACTAAGCGCTGTTTTGCTCATTTGCTTATGCTTCTGAGAGCCGAACGAAATTATCCCCATAATACAACTGATATAGGTATGGCACTTATCCTAAAATGAGTACTGAAAGATTTTGCTAAAAGATTTTGCATACAACATTTCGCATCAAGCATTCTGGCGAATTGAGAAATGAGCCAAGCTTCGGAGAGCTCCAAATTATGTGTCTGAAAAGAGCCGACCTTAAGAGCGTTTTTGGAGTAAACACATAAATTTGAGGGTTCTCTAAGCACGGGCTCATAAAAAGCACTTATGTCTGAGCATTTTCGGTGTTGCACTCCAATATACGTCTGAAAAGACGCTTTGAGGAGGCGATTCAGTAGCCCTTCAAGTGCCTAGAAAAGTAATTTATATGTGTCATTTATGAGGTTTTTTTATGCTTCATTGGAAAGGTTAAAGCACTCGATTATCTGTGTCAAAAAAGAGTCCGATTAGACGGAGAAAACTTCCACATTAAGTGCGACCGTTTTCATAGAAAAAAACGTTAATTTCATAAAAAAATGTCAGAAAAGTGTCAGAACACATTTTGCTTGCTGGGGTCATACCTGTTATAGGACAATCTGCTTTGCTTTGCCATATATCTGGCCGCTTTGTAAACGGACTACCCACAGCCTGCATTACTAGTAATAAAAGATGTATGCTAGAGCCGAACTGTCGTCGGATTCCCATTACGAATGCGAATATATATTCTTAAATTGTAATGCAGAATGTTCGCAGTCACTTTGTTTTCGATTACAATCTCTCTAACGAAAAGCAGCGAGTGTAGTGCATTACTTTTTCGTGAGTCGCAATGTATACTTTCGATTGAACAGGTTGAGCTCTGCGCCGCTGTATAGTGTTCTGTTGAGTGTTGAGAAAGTGAGTGAGTGTGTTAAATTTGTTCCTGTCATTTCGGTGAACTGACAGCTCGGTCTAAAACTGAATTTGACAAAGACCAAATCTAAACTTTAACACTCTTTAGAGTCATTCGAGTCAATATTGGCAAGATATCATCAAATTGATAGGTTTCAGATTGTCTCTATTGTTAAACCAAAGATTTATACATATATGTAGTGTCTTTGGTTGAACTAAGCCGAAAACTAATGCTGCCTTTGGACTTATCATATATCTCTAAAGAGACTTTCCGACGATAGTGTAATAGCAAATCAAATATCTTGAAATATTCAGGAAATTTAGCCTTCTTTGATGAAATAGAACAGAATATAAAGAGAATTTGATAAGAGATTCTCTTTAGAGAAGTTTGACAACCTACTATTTAGAGATGTATAACATGTGTAAAGGCAGCTTTAGATTCGGAACAGGTTCGCAAATGTCACAGTTTAAGAAAAAGTCGGAATTCCCAGTTTGAACCCAGTTTTTCGATCAAAAAAAAACTTCTTTATCGAAATTCATACGAAAGCTTGCTTGACGCCTTATAAACTGAAGAGAATCAATTTTTTCGAGTTTCCCGAGTTTTTCTTGGTCAAAATATCGTAAAAAACTTAATGAAAAAATTCATTAATTTCTGAAGGCAAAATTCAAAATCCCCCCAGGCCAATGCAGGCCAATGGAAATTTAAGTGGGAAGGACTAATTTTTAGAAGTATTTATTATCTTTCCTTTATTATGCAGCAAAAATATTTTCTGCTATATGGGACCTCCAGTACATCAAAAAATATCGGTTTCAGTCCGGGAGCATAAAATTTAGTTTTAGTCTTTTCACTTAAAGGCTAAAGAGCGCCTTGATACACTGATACAGATTTTTCACCTGACACTTTCGGTGCTGAACTTTGATTTCAGGAGCCATAATTTACCTAAACAAATATTAATCGCCTTATTTTCTTTAATTAGTTTAATATAAAGTTTTCGTAGGTGAAAAAATGCTGCAAATTAATTTTACAAATATTATATTTCATTAAACTGCATATTTCCCAACATGCGCAATCTACATTCAACTCCTCTGTGCATGTTTAGTTAAGCCAAAACTAGTCTCAACTATTAAACACTTAAATGGTATTATAAACATATAAATGCTGTACAATTCTCTCTCGCATGTTGAGAATCTTCCTCAGTAATAAGTCAATCATAAGCTTCATTTTCTATTTAGGTCTCTCCATATATTTCTTCTATGGCCTGCCCAATAGCTATAGAGAATTACGACGCCAAAGAGCTGGCTGGCAGAAGCTCAAATATAGCGGACACTTCTAACAACGAAGAGGAATCAAAACTTGATAATTATGTAAATCGTATCGTATCGTAAGCCAAATTGATAAATGTGCACAATTTGTTTGTTATAAATAAAAATCTATTATAGTTGGTAATTAATAAAAGTCAAATGAGTTGTTTGTTGTATACCTTTTTCTTGTTGCTTAAGAATGAAATGTGGAGAGCAGCCGCTTCCGGAATCGAAGAGGATCGTTGGGAGAGTTTATTAATAGGATCGTCCGATTCCCCAATGGCCTTGTCTTGTGTGACTTTGATAAATTAATTGAACGTCTGGCCTGATGATCGTCCGGAGACTCGTGTGTACATACAAGTAGGTACAAAACAGTTCCCCCTTTGATTTTTGATTAGACAGAAACATCCCTTGGGCTCTTCCCCTTTCACCCAATCGATTTCTCAGAGCAGCAAGCGTTCTTTCTGATTTATGCTCTCCATCTTGCTGGTCAGGTTGATGCCAGTCTAGAGATTTGTCTAACCGCACAGAGAGAGAAAGACGAAACAACTGGCGACCCTTTGGCGGTGGTGGTGGTGGTGGGGATGACGACTTTTTCTGCTGCGTAAGTGTAACAAATTGTAATCGTATTTGGCGAGACCACCGACTAGCGACTACCGACTGACTCTGCACTCTGCACTCTCCCCTCGCAGCTGCTTTATTATTATTAACTTTGTTATGGGCCAAACGTAAAGTCTCTGAAGTCTCAGTAGTCTCGTCTGGTGGTTGTTATTTGGCTACACTTGCTGTCCGCCCCCTTTATCTAGTGAAGCGTCCAAATAGTTTTATGGCATATTTATGGGCGCCGAAAAAAAAAGAAGAAAACTTAAAGTCACTTTGGGGTAAGACTTTAAGACAGCCCAGCGAGCTAGCTGCCAAGCACATTGACTTTGTCGTCTGTGACAAATTGCAAAGACCGAAAACTAATTAATGCAACAAGGGGAGAAACTGTGGCATTACATAAACCAATTGAAGGGGAAAAACAGGAAGTACTGCAAAGAATTAGACAAACTGGAGTTGGTATTAAATGTGGTAAGTCTTTTAGCAGGGGTCGGCAATGGTAGCAGAGTAGCGAAATGTTTTCAAACATTGAGTTTTAATGCTTCATTACAACTGCCTCAGCTGGCTAAGTAGACAGTGGCCAAGCAACACAAATCAAATCACAAAAGAGTCGATTTGGGCGTGATTTGTGTATTTATAGAAAAATAGTTTCTCAGTTGCCAGTGGCAGCTACTCTGCTCACTTTGCCGACCCCTCATTTAAATGATTAATCTGCCTCTTCTAAGTCGGCAGCGGTCGAGCAACATAAATCAAATCACAAACGAGTCAATTTTGCGCGTTTTCTGTATTTGTTTACGAATAGTTACTCTTTTGCTAGTGGCAAACTTCTCTGCTCACTTTGCCGACCCCTCATTTAAATGTTTAATCTGCCTCTGCTAAGTCGGCAGTGGTCGAGCAACATAAATCAAATCACAAAAGAGTCAATTTTGCGCTTTTTCTGTATTTGTATACGAATAGTTTCTCTTTTGCCAGTAGCAAACTTCTCTGCTCACTTTGCCGACCAGTTATCTATATGATTCTTCGTAATGAACTTATTCTAGTTGTTGTTGTTATAACGGCTGGGTTGGGTTGATCCGTACGTACATGTAGATATGAAAAGAAAGAGAAAGATACAGGGTATGAATTTTTAGGGAGAAGTTGAGACTATTCCATGTCCAGGCCGAGGAAGGAAGCAGCCTAGGCTGCATGCGTCCACAGATCTATGGGTTTGACGTCAGTGTGGTCTAGAGGACAGCTGAAAAGGTGTGTGGTGGTATGTGGTCTGAGTCCTCATTTCGAGCACTCTGTTATCTGTCTGTTATCTCTAGGTTTATGCGGGCCAGATAGCTGTTTAGGAACCTGCTTCTACCAGAGCGTAGTTGGGCGAGAGTGGATCTGGTGGCCCTTAGGAGTGCTTTCTCAGCTTTTTTTTTAAGGTTGGTGGCCTACCACTAAGGACTTTGTTGTCCTGGTAGGATTCTATTGCCCTAGTTACCATAATTATATGGGCTTCCTTCTTAGCCTCGATACCTGAAATAGGTGTTGCCCTTTGTTAAAATTTGTGCTACTTTCTAAATGGTTTAACGGGACAGACCCTCCCTCTACGACCACAGCGTAGAAAGGGTTATATGGTACCACAACGGGCCTTCGATGGCCCAAGTGAAGAAATGGGACCTTCCCATTGCAACCTGAACTAACCTAACCTAGCCTCGATACAGGCGGTCACTGAGTAGGGCTTCTCCCCAAGTAGTGGGATGACGTTTGTTAATTCAGCGCGAAGATCTAGCCGTACGGGAACTGTCCTTTGGGACATGCTAGTTTCAGGTGCAGGCATAGTTTGGATGTGTAATGTGGTGGCATCCTATCAGTTATTGTTGAGTGAGGAGTTGGTTACGTTTCCTCACCGGTAGGATTTCGGTCTATTGATAGTGGTGGTCAGGAAGGGTTATCAAATGACAATAATATGTCAACCAGTGGCAACTCGTAGTGCCGCGTTCTGGCCTAATGGCAGGTCGCTCCATTGGGCTACGCTGATGTCTGGGGACCATATTGGAGCCGCCTAATTGAGCATTGAACTTCCGATTGATTGCCTTATTTGTGGTGGTAATTGTTTCTTTTCCCCAGGTGCTGCCTGAGATTGCTTTCAGGACTTTTTGATCGTGTCCTCGGAGTGCCTGGAAAATGTGAAAAAAAGATCAAAGGTGACTCCTAGCACTTTGGGGTACTTGATGGTTGGTATGTGTTGTCCGTTTATGTGGATGTCCAGAGTCAGGGGTATTAGGGGTATTAGTCCATGCGGTTAGTATTGTAGACGAGGATTTTGGGGCTGATAAGCTCAGGTTTCTCGAAACAAAGAAACTGGCTAGGTTTGGTAGATAGAAGTTTAGCCTGCTTACAAGTACTTTTATGTCCCTCCCTGTGAACTCAGGGAGCAGTCATCGGCGTAGCTGATGGAGTTTTACGTCATCAGGTGGGTTATGGCTCCACCTTCCGAGACTCCTTGTTTGAGGATTCCTGTTTTCGATTTTGCTCCTCTAAATTCTACATGTGCTTGTCGACCCCTTTTTTTCAAGCTGTTTGGTAGGTGGCTGTTTGACAGATCTTCGCAGCAGAAAGGTGTGGCTCACCATGTCGAAAGCTTTTGTTAGGTCTAGCGCTACTAAAGTAGACCTTTCGTAAGGCCTATTTAGCCCTGCTGCTATTTTGGTTGAGATTTCACAAAGTGCTGAGTTGGTGCTGTGACCTGCGATGAATCCATGTTGGTGTTTGGATGGGAGGAGGTGGTCCTTTGGGATCGGGAGTAGAAGGGCCTTTAGACTTTTTATAACTGGCGAGTAGGAGAAGCCTTGGCCAGGTTTTGGGACTGGGATGATCTTCCCCGTTTTCCAGATGGACGGAATCATGAGGAAGCGTGTACAGAGATTGAACATGTGTGCTAGATATCGTAGGCACAGCGGTTCTACGTGTTTCAGCATGATGGTTGCCAGGCCATCTGGTTCAATGGCTCAAGAAGGTTTAGCATACTTTATTGCACGTTCAACCTCTTCTGGGCTGAAGGAGAATTGGTCGTTTGTAGTTGGTATGTTACGGATTTACCTTGTGATTCTACGTTTGATCTTGTCTGCTTGCTGTCTGAGTCTTATTTTGTGGGGTTTGTTGGGTGAGGTGTTCTCAAAACTGACAGTGATCAGTTTGTTTGTTCTCGGGTTGGTTAACTTTTTAATCGTACTCCATAGTTAATTAGAGCCTTTATTCAGTTAGTCACGCTTTTGGAGCCACTTGGTTTTCCTATGCGCGTTTACTTTTTTTCGATATTTCATCGTTGAGGATCTGAATCTCGGAATTGGCTGCATCGGCTTTCCGTAGAGTGTCTCTTCTTTCGGCTAGTTGTGTTGCTTCTGTTGGGAACATAGGGCGTAGGCGTGGGATGCATCCAGCAGGGATGCAACTTTTGGCTGAAGAAGAAGTTTTTCTCCTTCTTGAACATTAGTTGGTGGTGGCAGAGGGGCGAACTCTGCTACTGTGCTTGACTCGAACCTATCCCAATCGGTTTTTACCAAAATTCACAAAATTGCGATTTTCAGAGGTGATGAAATCGGCATCTTTTGTGACTCTGATGGTGATTGGCATATGGTCCGAGCCGAGGGAAATGTCTGCATACCAGGTGGCCGCTTTTCGCTTCAAATAAGCATAAGCCGCGTTGGACATTTGAATAATAATATCATCTTTTGCAAAGTTGCTCTAACATTAAGCGTCTAAAAGAAGATAAAGTTGAAAAAATAATTTATTTTCCATCCAAAAAATTGCGTTTTCAAACTAATGCTTCTTTTTCGCTTCAATCCATCAGAATCCCAACCTAAATAGTCGTCATAGTATGTAATCATTGCTCAGCTCTAATAACATTCCATTTTTACTCTGTTTTTGTTTGAAGTTCAGTTCCCTTTTTTTTCTAGCCAAAGCGGCTTTTCATATTCATAATAAAAATTGCGAGTTTACCATTTTCTTCTTTGGCTGCTTCTGCTCCCACATACCGAAAAGAGCATAATCCGCTTACTGTCGCTGCGTATTTCGACTTTAGTTCTGCTTTTCTCCTCTATTTTTCCTATTTTTCGTGAATTGTTTCGAAAATTAAAATATGTGTGTAGTTTTAGCCAACACAGAGAGAAAAAAAAAACACAAAACGGAAGTTTTCGGGCGGCAGGTAAAATGCGGGCATGTGCATCGTCTGGCCACTGGACCAAAGTCAATGGCACTCAACAAAAACATTTTGTCAAAACATGAAGGCGGCTTGCTACTGTACGCAAAGTGGATCAGTGGATTTGTCCAAACAATACCCCAACAGCTGCACAGTTGCCGGGCGACCCAACGACTACTGGAAAACTGAAAAAAAAAGGATTAGCAGTTTGTTCAATCGACGAGACACAAAATGCAACTAGGGATATGTCAAGGTTGGGGTTTTGTGGCTTGTGCATATGTTAAGCAGTGGGAATTGCACGGGAATGAGATTAACTGATTGAAGGCGGGCTTATGGGTGGCTCTAGTTTGTGTAACGAGTTTGGTTTTGTAAAGCAAATAAGCAAATAGGTGTGTAGGCAAGGATTAGAAAATTGCTTTCAAATGGGATTAAAGGAGATCTTGCGGTTGCTTAAGGGTTGAAGACAATTACAGTTTGGGCGCTGCTTGGAGAATCAGTGCAACTGAATTGGGTTTTACAAATAACCAAGCAATGAATTAATGATTGTATTGTGAAAGTTCATAATTGGCATGTGGGAAAGACGAAAGTAAAGACAAAGTTTGTGATATATGAAATTGGAGCAAGCGGAAGTGCTTTTAAGCAAGCGTGATAAATGATCGAAATAGTTTACATTTATACAAATTGCGCGCTGGGAGAGGTAAGTAAAAGCGATCAAGCTGGTTCGAAACATGTACGTGTGCAAGCCATTGCGGTGGTTGGATTTTAATTCCAACCACTTTAGCATGTAGCCTAAAGGCTTTTCTATTTTCACAAGCTTTGTTGCATTTAAATCAGCTGGATGGACAAAGTTACAGCCGGTTAATCCCGAAAAAATTAATCAAAATTTATGGCAGGACAACTAGATTGATACATAAAATGTGTATAGGAAATACAAAAAGACTATGTGATCTAACATAGTCCTTACATTAATTGTCAAGCAAATGTACAATAACATTCAGACAGTACTAGATTCAAACAATTTCCTCCAAATTCAAATTTGCTTAATATCAAACACCCTCGCGAAAATTACATCAAAATTTTATGAGGCTACGAATGGGCCAAATGAGTTCCACACTCACCATAATCTCCGGACTAAGACCTTTGTGACTATTATAATTTTCCAAATTTAAACAAATGTCTGGCGGAAAGAGATTTCAGTGGGGAGTCTATCTGTGAAACGAATGTATAAGTTGAGAAAATTTACCATTCTTATTATTTGGTGGAATGAGTAATGAATACAAGGTAGTGTAAATACTTGCTCTTTTTCGCAAGTGAATATGTTTGTGAGTCTGTCATGTCATTTGACGAGATAAATCTTAAGTTGGAAATTTGAATTTTGTAGTTTTAATTTGATTTAAGTGGCCCAAAACAAAACAATTTTCAAGAATTTTTCCTGAGAAGACCTTTAAATTAATTAATTGAGATAACTTTTAACTGTATTTTATCATTTCTTATTTGTAAAAATTATTATTTTGAAAGCTGCTCCAGCCGATCTCTCAAAAAAGCGCTTTGCAGTAACCACGATATCTATGGACATAATCATCCAAAACTATAAAAACCTAAAGGATTTCGTTAAACTGTTTTAAAATCTAGAAATTTATCATCTTATTATTCAAAAGCCGCTGATTTAAGGGGACAAAATCATTTTACCACCGCTTCACATCAAGCTGGACTTAATGAAAAAATTTGTCAAGGTGTTAAACACAAATGGAAGTTGTTTTCAGTTTCTCAGCAAAAAGTTTCCATCAGCTGGCACAAAAAAGTGGCGGCGGGAGTATACGATGGTTCACAAATACGAAAATTTATTAAAGAAGTGGAATTCGATAAATCAATAAACACTTTCGAAGAAAGAGCTTGAAAGTTATTAAAACGAACCTTGGTTGACGGTCCAGTTTTACGCAAATCTCTATTCAAACCATCTTACCAGATTACGTAGGTCGTTAAAGACTGGTTTTCCCAGATGCTGAGTGCGAAAGGCAGTTCCAAAGGTGTAGAATGCTATCTATCAGCACCTCATTCCCACATCTACAACCGAAGACAAGGTGGTTAGTGAGCATCCTGTTGACCATATGACCTCGTTATGACTCCTAACATGATTCTAGTCCTGTCCTTGCTAAAGTGCAGAAGTTACGACGTCCTTTTTGGTGAGTACATTGGCCAGAGTGATTGGGAAATGTCACTGCCAGGTGCGTGGCTCTATTGTCGTTCTGTCCTCGGGTTTTCCATTGTGCTTCTGTCATGATGTCCTACAGGTTTCTTTGTATGTCCGCTTGCAGCGCTAATCCGTTCCTTGCCTTCGCCCAATCGTTACCTGCGTAAGTGATTGAGTGTAGTTGGATTTGTTTCAAGCCTGTTACCGTGCTGCGAACTAGGTTGCATTATGCGGCATAAAAACGAAAAATAGGTTTGCCTATTGAACTCAAAGCGAAACCCAAACCCACTTGGCATTAGGTAATCGGTTGCAAGTGAATTAACAATTCCAATTACCTAGGGTTGCCGGACATTTAAAAAAATCTATTTTAATATTTTGTTCGATATTAAAAAAGTATAATTTTGATCAAAGTATTTTGGATGTATGTTTTAACGACCTTTATGTTAATTAAAACCTTCAAATTTTTTGTCGGCTCTAGGTCTCGCTATGTTGGTACATAACTTTAAAACAGGGACACACCACACCACAAAGGAGGTTAGTTGACCGAACAGCTGTTTCAATGGTATCTCTACCATATCATGAGATGCCATAATCGCTTGGGAACTCCAATGCGATTCAACAGCAAAAACGAGACATAGCGAGCCAGAGCCGCGCTGTCTGTAGCCTCTGTACGTGTCCCCCAATGGTCTTACAATGTTAGTGAGAGAGATTTCCTCCCCACTGCTAACACAGTGACCAATAAGTCTGAGTGCAGAATTGCATTCAAACAGGGGTTTTTGTTGCTGTAAACGAAACTATTTTTAGTTTCAACAACAACGCCGTGCCTAGCGTTTTATACATGCATGTATGTTTTAACGACCTTTATGTTAATTAAAGTAATTTAAAGTAATTAAAGTAGTGTTAAGTATTTTGTTGTAAAAAACAATCGATATTATCGATATTTTCAGTATTTTAAAACTTAGACACATCTTTAAAATAAGCAGATCTATGGTGGAAATTAAGATGTCTTGTCACAAAAATGTACATTTGGCCGAATGTGGAATCAGGCTATTAAACGTAGAGTTCAATTTTGTTGAAATGATGAATTTTTGAGCACACTATTATCCAACAGAATGCCCCAGTGAAACTGGCCGACGCCAACAAAAATATCCACGAAAAATATCAACACAAGATGTTCGTTTTGCGAATTATCGCCTCAGATAAGCCTTTTTTTACCCTTGTAGAGGGTATATTAAAATTTTCCAAATTTTTGTAACGCAAAGAAGAAAGCATCTCCGACCACATAAAGTATATATATTCTTGTTCAGCATGACGAGCTGAGTTGATATAGCCATGTCCGTCTGTCCGTCCGTCTGTCTGCTCCGTCAGTTTTAAAGCCATCTTAACCAAACTTTGCACAAAGTCTCGTAATGCATGTACACTACAAATTTGTCGCAACCGGCCGGATCGGATGAGTATAGCATATAGCTGCCATAGGAACGATCGGTCGAAAAACTAGTTTTAGTGAGAAAAACTTTTTTATCTTTAACGCAAACGCCCACAAACCTTGTATTTATAAGTTTTCTATGCTTTCATATAATTCCACCAAGTTCTATGAAAATCGGCAAACTATATAGTATAGCTGCCATAGAAAAGGTAGTTCTGTAAAAAAGTCTTACTAGGAAAAACTTTTCTGTTTTCTATGCTATTGCTCCCAAACTTGTCACTAATCAATATTATATGCTACCACACAATTCTGTCAAGTTTGATTCAAATCGGATAACTATTGCATATAGCTGCCATAGGAGCGATCGGTCGAAAAAGTACTTCTAGTGAGAAATACTTTTTTGTTTTCAACGGTAGCGTCTCTATACTTTCCTGTTATGAATATTATCAGTTTATACACAATTTTGGGGAGTTTGGTCAAAATCTGATGAATATATCGTATAGCTGCCATATAAGTTTGAATGAGTAACTAACTTTATTGAATATAACTTAAGTTAACAATTGACGTTGAGTCGAACGGAGCGAAGCGGGAGCCACCCGCGCTAATCGAAGCCAAGCCAGAAACTGTGCGCCAGGGATGGCGCTTGTTGTCGTTCTGCTATCGCGGGATGGTGCTCGATAAATTGTGTGCCACAATGGTCAAAGTAATGGCGCCAACTATTGCTGAGTTTGGGAAATAACTCAGCTAAGAATGTGCTACGAAAATCATTTAAAGCCTCAATTTATATAAATTATACAAACTATATAAACTTCGGTCGAGCCGAAGTTAGCTTTTCTCTATTGTTTTATTTAAGAAAAATATCGATATTTTGATAAATCGATATTATTTCTGGCGTCTCTACTTGCCATCTTCCATATAACATTGCTAAATTTAAATTCGGAACAGGACCGATTAAATCCTTTGTGAACCGTAATTCAAATGCCCAATTTCTCAGTAAGTACCAGTATACAGTACTAATTAGGAGTCCCTAAATATGTTAGAACCACATCAGAA
The DNA here is from genome assembly GCA_037044535.1 of Lordiphosa magnipectinata. Taxonomy (NCBI): domain Eukaryota; kingdom Metazoa; phylum Arthropoda; class Insecta; order Diptera; family Drosophilidae; genus Lordiphosa; species Lordiphosa magnipectinata. Next base: position 27,774 of record JBAMBO010003047.1, read on the forward strand.
CAATTTGACGCTTTATAATTTTCACGAAGATACTTAACCATTAACTAAATACCAGGGCTTAATCGCGAAACGAATTTCGGTTCCGGTACCGGTTCCGGTACCTCCCGAAATAAATGTTTCGGTTAAAGGTTCTATCTCGGGTTTCAATTAATTTCTGTTTTCGGTTGCGATACGGTACCCAGATTTTTATTTCGGTATACCGGTACGTCCACGTCTCATGTAACTAATATAGCATTCTTGTGATTTGCTCGAGGTAACATAACTGCATTCAATGTGGTTGAGTCCATACAACTTCTTAGCGGATTCATTATAAATTTATCGCCGGAGAACCTGCGTAGCTGGAACAGAAAGCACGACTTTTGAAATCTCACACAATTCTGTTAACTTTGTGCAGGATTTGACCACCAGCTAAGAATGTTTTCATGGTTTTAAACACGCTTAAGTGCGAGAAAAGTCTTAATGGATCCAGTAACTGTTTTGCTAGAGATCCAGAGTATCCAAATGGAATAAAAATCACGCAAAACAAGATTTTCAGTTGAAGTTAAGTTGTGGCCACCTCCGCTGGTTCTAATATACGTACAATTTCGCGAGCTGAGTCCCACACTTTTCGGTGCAGAAGAAAGTGCAAATGTTGAAGATGTCTTCCGTCAGCAAATATTTTAGCATTTTGTATGTAGAGCTCCAACTCGTGACCAAATCTACGATGCGCTCTGCAAAGGTAAAAAAACCGAAACAGTACCGGTACCAACGTTTCGGTTTCGTTCCGGTGCTATCGGTTCCATTAATAACGGTAAACGGTTTTCGGTTCTCAAGAAAAAGTTTGTATCGGTTCCGGTTCCGGTACTTGATATGAAACGGTTTATTTCGGTTAACGGTTCCGGTACCGGTTCCGGTATTAAGCCCTGCTAAATACGATTCCTTGCGATTCCCTGGTCTATCTCTGACTATTTCAAAGGATAAGTAAATTAGTAAGTACATTTCTGTTCAAAGAATTAAAAATATTTTGTTTCAAACCTTAGTTTTATTTAGCTCTAATAAAATGGTTCAAGCTCTAATTCAGAAGCAGATTCTTATGCTTTCCAAAGTGCAATGGAGTTAAGAAAATATCAATTATTATCTCCTAATTTCAGCACAGTCTTATTAGTTTGTCTTTAGTTTATATTCTCATTCGCTCTTCCTTCTTCAATATTTTTCTCTAAGTCCTTCCACTTGATTAAGTTTCATGTTGAGTTATCTCAACCCTCCATCTGCTCCTCCACCGAATCATCTTCAATTGATTCCTTGTCATTTACTTTTACCTTTGATTCCTTTTTGCCAATTGTAAATCACAAATTTTGTATGAATTTAATTATCATTAATTTCAGTTGCCTTCGTCTCAACATAATTGCTCCTTTGTCATTTGGCCACAACACTCTGGCTTGGTAGAGCGGGAGAGAGAGAGGACAAGAAATAATACGCTGTTGATTTTCTACTCGACTTCAATTGATTTTTATAGCTCAATTCTTTGCTCTTCTCTTTCCCTTTTTTCTCATTTATCTTGTTTGGCTTTATATTTTGGACAAATGGTTTGTGCTTGTCATAACCTTTTTTTTTTTAATTTTCCTTCACTTTTTTTAGAAGAATAATATTTACCGAGCACGCACAATGGGAGACTAGGACCTAGGCCCGGGACATCTTCTTCTCATTGTTTTCTCATAGAAATTCCAGGACAATAAGTATTATTGAGAATCTGGAGTTGTGGGCAGTGTGTACGTGTGTGTGTGTGTGCATGGAACCAATTCAAATTCAATTTGCTCCATTATGTGAGGGCCATTGTTCAAGACTGAGACTGAGCCAGAGCAGGAGACTGCAACCCAAGTTAAGTGCACTACAAAGGCCAAGGCAGGATTAAAAATGGCACAAGGAGAACTTGAACTATCCAAGCTAAATGAATGCAATAAGTAAATAACAAAATGTCGTTAGCATTTTGTGTGACACACTCTTACACACACACATACACACACACACATACACGGGCAGGACAATGCGAATGTCTGCAGTTGCCTTTCCGTTGACATCCTGGCCTGAAATGCAGGGGCATCGAGTGGAATAGGAACAACAACATCTCGCAGCTGTCAGCAGCAACAAATTGCGCGCTAAGCTGGCATTAGATTTTTGCTTTCAGCTCTAACAGCAAGAAAGAGGAGAACCCAAATGGGGAATAGGGGCAGGAGGGAAGGATAACCACAATACTGAAATTGGGTCTACGGATACATGATGCTGATAACGATGAACCAAAATGGCCAACACAATAGTTGGATGCACTTGCAAAAGAGTTAAATGAAAATGTCAAGTTCACGTTGTTGAATTCATAGCTATGAGAAAAGCAAAAGCGGCACAAAAAAATCCGCGCGGTTAGATACTTTTTTTGCTTATAAATGTGAGTGATATCGTTTGTAAGTGGCTCCAGTTTCTGCTCTAACAATTTCATTCTAAGCCCATAATTTGCATACTCATAATACTTAAAACGATGAATAAATTGCATCATTTTGAGGATCGTTATATAGTTATAGTTTATTAATCAGTCTGCCAAAGCCTTTTCAATTTGCATAATACCTCATCGAATGCCCTTTCTATACATTAGCTTTCATTTTCAGTGCCGCATTGCGCTGTCTCATTTTGCTGGCGCGCACATCCAGCATCTAGCACATCAAGTGGCAATCATATTAACTGGCTTAATTGTCAACATACAGGCGCAAAACAACAGCAGTGAACCCCCCCCCCCGTTCTCCCCCACCCACCATACTCCGACCCCTACCTAGTCGCCTCCTGTTACCAACCAATCCCAGAGGCTGTTGCGGGTGCCAGCTTGTTAACAAGTTGCCAGCAGGCACGTTAACGCTTCTAGTTAGTAGTAATTTCAATACACGGAAAAAAAACAGAGGTACATCTTCTACATTGTAGAGTTAGGCTTAGTTCAAATGAATTAGTCTTAAAAATGAACTTGTGAAATGAAATTCTCTTTAGAGAAGTTTGACAACCTATTATTTAGAGATATATGAAAAGTGTAAAGGCATCTTAAGTCTTAGTGTTTGAACTATAGTTCATTTTTGGAACAATTTATGTTTCAGTTTTTGAACTATAGTTCATTCTTTAACCACTAAAGCAAAATTTTAGGCTGCATTCACATTGTTTGATACATGAGACATGATAATCTAGAAGACTAACTGTAGGCCTAATGATTCTCTATGGATATGACAACCTATTCATATTTAAAACATTATAAACAGCAGGACTACTAGACTATCATATGTGTCTTCGTTATGTGTCTTTTACGCAAGAGTCCTATAGCAGTTTCATTGATCTGCAGGATAAGCTGCATCAGAACATTTGTCGTAAGCGTACCCTAATGGCCATTGGCACCTACGACTTGGACATATTACAGGCACATATTCAGCTAAGAGGATTTGGCGCCAGAGGAAACCAAACTCTGGATTTGACTAGCCTGCAGTTTATGGACTTCTATGCCACACATGCACAGCTGAAGCAATATCTGCCTATCATTCGTGTCTCTTCCGTCTATCCAGTAATATAAGATGCCAATCGATGGTTCTCTCACTGCCGTCCATCATTAATGAAGATTATTCGAAGATCTTGCTTAAGACCAAGAAGGTGCTTATCGAGTGCAGAGCCACGGATCTTACCAAGGCCAAGGTTGTACTGGACACTATTCTCTGTTTCTTCTCCAAGCATTGTGCACAGAAGTTTACTGTTGAGCCATGAGATGTGGTCCAACCAGACGGTAGCATCGTCTCTTATCCAGAGTTAGCCGTACGTGAGAAGAAAATTTCGGTGAAGCGTGCCAACGGATATATTGGCATAAATGAGCCGGCTTACAAGCTGGCTGATTGTTAAGATTCCCCCAAAGCGACATGATGTGATCCATGCCTGCGAAGATCCATACCTATGCTGAATGAGCTCTTGGTTTTGGCTATAACATCCCTATAATCCCTGCCAGCATTTATGCAAATACCAAACAATTTCCTCTCAACAAAGTGACCCAGCAAGTGGCCCAGGCCGGATTCACCGAAGTCATGACTTTACGCGTAAAGGTACGGGTATGTTTCACATTTCGAGGGCGATTTCCGTATAAGCGTTTTTTTTTCGCTTTGAAATCCTACAGCTTTACATATGAAGTGACGAATAAATCTTCGGTCACTAGATATGTTTAAATAAGTTTGTCGGTTTAGGCCAGAGATGGGCATGCACACATATCGTCACACTTTTCACACGCATACAAGCACAATTTGCGTGCGCCGCATTCGTGTTCTATCAATAGCTTTCAATGCTTATAGCGTACGTGTGATTTTGTGCAGTCGGCTGCGGCAGAGGTCCTATGCACACGCTGCCTCGTGTGCATTGGAACGTCGCAACGCGCCCATCTCTAGTTTAGGCTGATGTCAGAGTGCGCGCGAGAAGCGATGCTACGCGAGAAGCGATAATATGTCTTGCTATGAGCAATGCGAGAAGATGACATAGTGAAAGCTTTGAGCGAAGCGAGTTGCATTAATCAACTTTAATTAGCTGTCAGAATTTACCATGATTTAATAATACAAAATTAGGCCAGTAGTGAGGGCATGCAACTCGAAATGAAAAGCAGAGTTTAATAATTTATACAATGATTTACGAAAATATCCAAGAAGCTTTTTTATTATTTGCGGATGTCAATTTCGACGTTTGAATATATATTTTAAAAAAATAGCATTAGATTGGAGAAACGTTGGTCAAATTTTGTTAGTCATCCCATATTGCTTTGTCAAAAATTAGTAGTAACCTTGAGGTAAGATTTTTAACTGATAAAAATTTCGGATTTTTGTTTATTTAAATCCAAAATGATGAATTTTAAAACCGTTCGGTTTCAAAAAGAATGACCCATATTGATGATTTACAATAAGAAGAAGCTAAGAATGCAACAACAAATACGCGCGATCTGAGCGAGTTCAAGCGAAAAAGCAGGTTGCAAACTGCTTTCTCGCATCGCTGTCGGTTTATCGCATATCGCTCCGCATTCACTCTGACACCTTTTGAGCGATTGCTTTAAAAAAAGGTTGCAGTGGTTTATCGTGCGTTCTCGCCCAATATTATCGCATCGCTTCTCGCGCGCACTCTGACATCAGCCTTAAAATCGACTGCTTAAAGCCAAGCGGAAAAAAATCGTCAAATAATTACAATTTTCTTTCGACCTGATCTAGTAGTCGCCTATATATATGTCACATCACACACGAACATAATCAATTTTAATTCGAAATTCATAAGTTCATACGGAAATCGACGTCGATATGTGGAACACACCCCATAGTTCCAAAACAGCTATACAGATGTGTTCCAGAAATCTCTAGAGATTTTGATTTAAACGCTTGCATTTCGAATTAAAACTGCTTGCCCCTATATGTGAAGTGCCAAAAGTTGGGCGATTTAAAACCGACTGCTCAAGGCTAAGTATATATTTAATGCGTACGGTTTTACCGACCAATGATCTGGTAGTCGACTTTATTCTTATCATTTCACATATAAAATCAAAATCCTACTAGTTTAGTTCCATATCAAATCGTTTGTACGAAAATCTCTTGAGAAAAAATTAAATAATGAACTAAATGATGAATTAACCTTTTTTTGCTCACAACTTGAGTATCGTTCAATCGATCTTTATTCCTTCAGCAAATCGCTAAATAATATTGATTACTAGATATCTCTAAAAGGTAAGAAACATCTATCTACAAAGCTGTGGAAGCTACGACGTTTTTTCCAAATTGCGGACTCGGCAGTGGGAGTGGCAAAAATGTAAACTAACTGGATCTGCCTGCAAGTATAAGAAGTATATGTCCCATAAATGTCAAAACTCTATCTTTTACAGTCTCTGAAATCTGTGCGTTCATACAGACTGACAGACAGATGGACATGGCTACACCGACTCGGCTGTTGATGCTGATCAAGAATATATATACTTTAAAGGGTCGGAAATGATTACATACTTTTGCACAAACTTAATATACTCTGGGTACCTTTGGTACAGAGTGTAAAAGTATCGTTTTTTACTCACCTAACTAACAAACAGAAGGGCCGATTACGGGCCGGACACTCAAAGGCTTCTGCGACTTGGCGTTTTGTGGCTGATATCGTATTTTGATACAGGCCTGCCTTTAGGATTCCCTAGCGGTTACAGCAATGCTGTCATGAGGTAGCTTCTACAAACTCGCTGAAGATAGGCAAAGATTGCTGATGATTGAATTGTGGTGATGCATGAAATAGCTTTATGGTCAACTAGCCTCCTTTGTGGTGTGTGTGTGTGTCTTGTTTTTAAAAAGTAATGAACAAAAATCATTCCTTATTGACCTGAAGCCTGCTAAAAGTTCTATGGTTAGGTTGCCTTCACACTGCTCGACACATGAGACATAATACCTTAGTAGTCCTGCTTTTTGCTATGTTTTAAATTTGAAAAGCTAGTCAAATTCATAGAATTTCATGGGGAAATGCTGGCCTACTTGATTATCATGCCTCATGTGTCGAACAGTGTGAAGGCAATCTTACCTGTAATTATAAATGATAATTTCAAATTACAGTAAAATGTAAACAATCAGAGAGAGAGAGAGAGGTAGAGAGGTAACAACGGTGCTGAAGTACCCTGCAGAGAAATTGTCAACTAGTAACAAAACAGAACTGTCCAAAACCTAGTTGGAATGCTAGTAGAATATAACTGGTAGCAAAATAGCTAGATTCGGGTGAGTTGGACAACAACAAATATTAGCTTTCGAAGAAATGTTTGTTTGAAATACTAATTTGAGCTAGTTGTAATCCAATTGAACTTTAACTGGCTGCTATCAAATTGGTGATGGGTGAATTGAACGACAGATTTCTATGTACTGTTATACTGAGCTGCGACATAAACAGACTGTCATAAGGAACACTCAAAGGTGAACTGGCATGCTGCAGGGGACAATTCTCTCTCGCCTTTGCCATCTGGCATTAAACTGGTAGCAAATGGCTGCTGCCGGCGATAATTGTCACATGCCTATGACATGTCTTTGTAAAATGGTCGACTTCAATACATTGATTTGGATAGGAAGTGCAACCAGTTGCTAGTTTTTAGAGACAGGTATATTTCTGGTTGTAAACTAGACACTTTCCCTGCAGGGTAGTGAGCCGCTAAAAACATTTTGTGAAAAATTACATTGTTATTATAATGTTCCTTTAACTTTTCAGCAGAAGACCAAGAAAGGAATTCAGTCAGAAGTCAGTTATACTAAGAGGTGGTCAATTGCTGGAGATGTGCGAGATCACATGTTTTGAAATGCCTACATTAATCTGAAAGGATGCCAACTCGGCTTATCAGCGGAAATTAGCGGTTTGGTTCGGTTTTGCTCAGAAACTGTTTGCAACACTGGATCTCAAAGATGTATGTAAGGTTAAGGTAGGGTTAAATTGGAATGTACAGTTTTTTCCAATGCAATTAAATATTTTAAACATTTATTGAAAAATCGACCGGCTACTTATCAATTCCGGCCACTCTCTTAGGTAGATGCTGATAATTGTCGATCAGTCTTGCTACGATTTGGGCTTGTCCACATGAACTAATAAAAGAAAATGTATATTTTTCCTAATGCATTCTAATTGAATGGTTACCAAAACTTTCGAGATCCTTTCCTAACATTCTAACCTACTTAAAATATTAAAGAGCAATATTACGTATGCCCAGAAGAATGATTTTTCGAACTCTTTTTAATGACGTACTTTCGTTTTTCACTTCAAAAACTATCGACCTAAAATTATTAACTAAACGGATCGCATAACTAAAGCATATAACTATTAAAGCAACTATCGGTTAGAGCAAAGCAATCCATTTCTGTAGTTCATTGTATCGTACCCAAACTCAAACAAACAACTCTATCAATTAAACAATCCACAATATCTCCCAAAATCTAGTTGACCTTCTTTTATGCAATTTACATTAAATTTCTAATTTCAGTATTTTCGAAATATTTGTTATTTCCCTAAACCGAAACAGAATTTGCCCATATCACACATGAATTTAATTAGTTCTACACTTATCAAAGGTTCATAATTTTATTCTCTGTGCAGTTCACTAACAATGCCGAATCATTCGGTTGATGAGCTTGCCTCGGATGCTGCTGCTGATAGGCAAATGTGCGTATTTCAAATGTTCATTAGTCGCTATTTTTCGGCACTAAACGCGTTGAGTTGCCACGGGCAATGTTTTGCCCATTCCAAATTCCAACTGGTTGGCTAACTAACTAACTAACTGATGACTAAAGTGCCAAACACATTGCAACACAATAGAATGAGACCACGCCCCATAACAAGCGCAATGACAACAATTACTACAATCCTTATGCTGTGTAGGATGGGTGGGTGGGGGTAGGGGCATTATCAATTCCTTTTACTATTCAAAATGCTCATTTGTGTTGCAGAGTTGGCATTGCGAAAGGCATTATGCGTTTTAAGCGCGAAAACCGCGAAATTAAGCAGAGACCAATGATGACAACGCTGCCTTGGCACTTGTCAACAAGAGACTCATCCACCCATTATGCCATCATTGCCATACCCCAACCGCCACATCATCTTGATGCTTGTCTACATCAAGTTGTATGCAAACTAATCACACGCAAGCATTTGATGCGTTTAAAACACACACACACACACACACATATACCCGCAAACACTAACACACATTTTATATATATATATATATATAGTTGAAGGATTGCCAGAGTTCCGTCATGGTCAGGTGGGTGGACTGAAAAGTTTGACTTGGAACAAATGTTTGTAGACTTTGGAATTATTTGAAAATAGCCACCAAATATGTATAAATGTATTGATAAGTATTTTAGCTTTAAGGTATTTTAAGGCAGGGAAAATGGTCTTACTGTATATAGAACAGAACGAGAGGAGTAGGGACAGACAGACGAGACAGAGAGATGAACGAAGAGACACTGTATATAAATAGACAGAAACGCTGTATTAGTAAGCCTTGTGTATATAAAAACTCGTGTAAATAGTGAATAAATAAAAGCTCGAAAACCGAGAAAACCAACTGTTTATATGTTGAATGTTTCTTTCATTTTGCATTATATTCTTTGTCGGGGTTTTTTGTCGGATTTAATTGATTATGATTTTCTTGCTATAATTAGTACACAGCTTTCTTAGAAAACCAACGTTTGCTTTAGGAAATCTGCTAAACTATTGAGCTTTTGAGACAGAACATTTCGTTTTGAGTATCAGCTACACACTGAAGAAAAGGAGGGCTTGTTTCAATTAACTAACAATTCAATTCAAAATTGATAAAATAATATTTTAAGTTGTAGACTTTGGAATTATTTGAAAATGAGCGCCAATATGTACCTATATAAATGTAGTGATATTTTAGTGTTAAGGTATTTTAAGACGATGGACACACTGTATAGAGAATGGACTAGTATGGGTGGTAAATGAACTAATAATACGTATCGACAAACCGAGAAGAGACAACCCGTATTGACATTGTAAATAGAAACCTGTATGTAAATCAGGGTTTCCCAAGAAGAGAGCGCGAAAATGTGACTGTGTTTCTCTCTAACACACAGTGTTGCATGACTTCGGCAAGCATTCGGTGTGTATTGGCGAGTATGTTCGGCCTCCTGGCGCTATGGCTGGGAAACTCTGGTGTAAAAACGCCTAAAAAAAAGCCCTTGCTCACAAAATTTTTTCTTTTCACAGAACTTCCATAGCTGCCCCATCAACAGCTCGACACTTGGCTAAAGGAGGTGGGGAGGGGGGGAAGGCTGATACTCGTACTTGGGTGGCACTGTTCCCGATGCTGTTCATCTTTTATAATGTGACTGTGTTTCTCTCTAACACACAGTGTTGCATGACTTCGGCAAGCATTCGGTGTGAATTGGCGAGCATGTTCGGCCTCCAGGGGCTATGACTGGGCAACTCTGGTGTAAAAACGTAAAAAAAAGCCCTTGCTCACAAAATATTTTCTTTTCACAGAACTTCCATAGCTGCCCCATCAACAGCTCGACACTTGGCTAAAGGGGGTGGAGAAGGCTGATACTCGTACTTGGCTCGCACTGTTCCCGATGCTGTTCATCTTTTATAATGTTGGTAATTTGAACATTTCAAATCAAATCTAAACGTCAGTTGGTTAGCAGCTGCGGTTCGCTTGGCTTCTGGTTTAGGTTCGTTGGGTGCCAAATGGAAATTGTCAACAGCATTGAAATGAAAGTGCAGATTGGCAAATGTTGGCAGCATGATGAGAAACAGCAGCAGGAGCAGCAACAGCAGGAGCTCCTCCATCATCCACCCACCTCCACCCCTTTGGCCTGCATAATAAATCGACTTGTAAATGCAATAAATTTTCAATTGAGCCACGAAAGCCGAGCATTGAATTTAAAACGCGCTTTAAGCGCTGCAACTTAATGAAGAAAGCAGCAAACGGCAGAAGAATGCCAAAAATTTTGCACAGCAAGAAAGTGCCAGTCGAAAACAAGAAAACAAATCACGTTTTAATTTTGTTTAACTAAATACAGAAAATAGAAAAGAGGAGGAGAAGGCAGAAGGGTGCCTTCTGCTGTTGCCTGATGACGTGCAACTCTCGTCGCCATTTTGTGCGCTGTCATGCCACACACAATTAAGGCCCCGCATCTCTCCAACTCTCTTTCTGTCGAGAAGAACTCAGTCCGGGTATGGGGGTGGTGGGATCTGAGCTCACGTCTATCTCAACGTCTAGTTGTAGGGAAATTAAATTAAAATTCACTTGTACGCAAAAGTCAGGGCCAGTGAAGGAAAGCGACGTCAGGGGCCGATTGGAAAACTGCGCTGATTTTTCGCTTTCCACTTTTTGGAACAACAAATTAATTCGTTGGATTGTCTTGCAGATTGGGTAGTAAAAACTATGCTAATGATATACCGAAAATGAAATGTTAATAATATTAATGAGAAGTTTCTTTTGCATAAGATGTGGGACATTAAAGATTTTGAGTATGAAATGGGGGAAGATGAGTTAAGAGGTTTGTGGAATTTAAGTGAAGCAATTTAGTTGGTAGTTGGGTTTTTAGGGGAAAGTTGCAATAAGAAAATGTTGAAAATAATCTAATTTTTTATTTATATTCAAATAGCAAGAATAACACTCTTATCCACTAGCACCCCTATCATCCCTCCTTGCTCAGGGAGTAACAATCACTTTTAAGTGCAAAACTCGTCTATTTGGATATGTGGATAAACGTATAACTTATACAATTATATTGGTAGGTGTGTGTTCTATATGTGAACATTAACTGTAATAAGTTAATTGTTAATTCTTTGCAAGTTTATGTGTAGCCTGCAATTGAATTTTCTATTGATCATAAAGCATATTTCAATATATCAAAATATCACCTAGAATTTATATGGCCAACAAGTCTGACTGGAATTCGGCCATAATGCTCCTTATGAAAAATTCAACTCAGGGTCAGAGCACAGGTTAAAAAGTGAAATTTATATTTTAATTAAAAACGGGTTGGAAAACTTATACATTTAGAAATGACGGTTTCATTGACAACTTAGTTACAACTAGTTTTGGAAGAAGTCAAACGACGAAAAGTGAAGAATTTTTCAAGAAAGTCCCGAAACCAACTGTTAGGATTTGCTGGTCGGCGGTCAACATAAGCAGTTTTT